>CAUYRH010074524.1:0-18703 GCA_963574655.1 Perodicticus potto
TTTTGAATTACTGCTTGAAATTCTAATTCCATCTTTTCCTCCATTCCACTGATCCTATTTGCAATCCAGATTCTGAATTCGACTTCAGACATCTCAGCCATTTGCCTATGTAGGAGATCTTGTGCTGTGTCTGCCTTGTCCTTACTTGAAGGGATTGATCTACTCTGATTATCCCTATTGCCAGAGTTTTTCCATTGATTCTGCCCCATGGTCATTTTTCACTGTTACGGTTGGGCCTTCAAGTGGTGGGCTGAGGGTTATACAGTTGTCTGGGAATTTTTTGGCTGGGAGTGGGCCTGCAGGGAGGCCTGGCAGTCGCCCCTGGGGTCCCTAGAAGAAGGCTGGCCTGTGGAGGCCCCGTGAGTGCCAGGCGGAGGTCCCTGCAGTTGCCGGGAGTGGCCCTGGTCAGGGGCCTGGCGGTCACAGGCAGAGTCCCTGGCGGAAAGCAGACCTACAGAAACCCAGCTCGTGTGGGATGCAGGGCCAGGAGGTCACAAGGGGAGTTCTTGGCTAGGGGCAGGCCTGCAGAGGCCTGGAAGTTGCTAGCAGAGTCCCTGGCAGAAGGCTGGCCTGTCGAGGCCCCGTGGGCAGCAACTGGAGGCCCGCGCAGTCACTGGTACTGTCCCTGACCTGGGGCAGACCTGCAGGGGTCCTGTGGGGGCCAGACGGAGGCCTGTGCAATCACCAGGGGAGTTCCTTGTCAGGGGCCGATCTGCAGAGGCCTGGAAGTTGCTGGCAGAGTCTACAGCCGACAGCCAGCCTGCAGAAGACCGGCAAGCAGAGGTTTCACAGGGCCAGGTGGTTGCCAGGGGAGTACCTTGCCAGGGATGGGCCTGCAGAGGCCTCGCAGATGCAGTCAAAGTTATTGGCAGGAGATAGACCTGTGGAAGCCCTGAAACTCGGGAGTGGGGCCACACAGTCACCAGGGGATTTACTCCCCAGAGGCAGGCCGGCAGGGGTTCTGCAGATGTCAGGCAGGGGCCTGCAGTGGTCGCAGGGGGAAATCCTGGCTGGGGACAGACCTGCCGATGTCTGGCGGTCACTGGGAGAGTCTCTAGCAGACGGTGGATCTGTGGAGGCCCGGCAAACACGGGTGTAGTAGGGCCAGGCAGTTGCCGGAAGCGTTTCTGGCTGTGGGCCGCCCTGAAGAGGCCTGGCAGTTGCAGGAAGAGTTCCTGGCAGAAGGCAGGCCTACGAGAGCTCTGCAGCAGAGGCACAGAACTGCCCAGTCACCAGGGGATTTACTTGCCAGGGGCAGAACTGCTGGACCCTTGCAGATGACAGGCAAAGGTGCGTAGTAGTTGGGGGAGTTCCTGGCTGGGGACAGATCTGCAAAGGTCTGGCAGTCACTGGCAGAGTCACTTGCAGACCGCCGACCTGCAGAAGCCCCTCAAGCCCCGGTGTTGGACCCGACAGCCACCGGGAGCGTTTCCGGCCGAGGGCCGCCCAGCAGAGGTCCGGCGGTTGCAAGCAGAGGTCCTGGCAGAAGGCAGGCCCACGAAAGCTGTGCAAGCACAGGCACGGAGCTGCCCTGTAGCCAGGGGATTCACTCGCCAGGTGGGGAACTGCTGGAGCCCCACGGGTGACAGGCAGAAGTTCGTGTAGTTCCCAGGGTAAGTCCTGGCTGGGGACTGATCTGGAGAGGCCTGGCAGTCGCTGGCAGTTTCCAGCTGACCGCAGACCTGCAGGAGTCGGGCAAGCGCAGAGCGAGGGATCAGTCACTCACCTGTGGCTTCCCTGGCTGGAGGGGAGGGAGCCTCGCCGCAGTCCTGCCCGTAGTCTGTTCCCGGTGGAGTGCTTGTTCGGGCTGGTAAGGGTGGGAGAGCTGCTTAGGGACCTCCTCCCTCAGCGGGGGGCTTAGGCTTCTAGTTCCTCAGGTAAGGGAGGAAGGGTATATGCAGTAAGTTTAGAATGGTGAGGAAAACTTTAGTTCAGTTTTTCTACCTAGCAACGGAGTTTTCAGAGTCACACTGGGATTCTCAGGGGAAGCACTCCTCACTTCCCACAGCACTCTTCCATGGGGTGAGACAAGAGGTCCACAGTTCACCGCCTGTCTGTAGAAAACTTGTAGGAGCAAAAGAAGAGAATAAAGAAAGAAAAGAAACAGAAAAGCAAGAAACTCAGAGGTTTCTTGGGGGAGGGGACGGGCACTCTTCCTTTCAGATGAATTTTGTACCTGAAGTGTGCTTTCTTGGGGTGTTAGCCAGTCTCAGCAGAGGTTATCCGCAGAAATCACTTCTCTCTCTTGGCTGGGTTCCCAGTATTCGGCTTAATTGTGCAGTTTCAAGAGGTTATCTTCCCTTTTGGATGGGAGCCTTTTTCGGAAGCTGCTTCCAGTCAGCCATCTTGCTCCACCCCCCGAAATGCATTTTCTTTTGAAGTTCCTTGTATATAATTTTCCTCTTTGTTTCTTTTTCTAATTCTCTCCTATTTTGTTTTCTTTTGATATTATGGGGGTTTTTTTCCATGAGAATATTTTGAAATAAATAATGTTATTACATTTGTCTTAAGTGGTGTGTAGCCGTCTATAGGAGCAACGTCATGTGTGGAGTCCTGGGGAAAGTAAGAGTTCAGACCAGTGTTCTCTCAAGTTCTGAGATTGGAATTTTCCTACTCTGAATCCTATAGGAATTCAGGTCCCATGGAGGGTATATAGGTTCAAGGCTGGGCTGCAGGGATTGGTGGCTGACTATGTTTTTAATCCATGTTCTTAAGTGGGCCTTGGTCTTGCTTGCTATGGGAAAAAAAGAAGATATAAGAAAAGGAAAAAAGCTTTTTAGAATATTGTGAACTTGCATTTAGCAAGGTACACCCATAATGCATAATAGGATGCTATAACCTGTCCTCAGGGAGACAGCACCCAGTTGAAAGTCCAGTGGTCTGCTAGTAATGCTTGCTTCAGAATATATCCAGGTGTGCAAGGTTTTATCCTCATGGGAATGGCACTTCCATGGCATTTACCTCCAGGCAGTCTTCCATGGTGTTGTAGCAGGCAGTGGTCTCATGGAATATTTCTTCTCTATTTCTAATTTTCTTTCCTTGTGTGTCTTTTACTATACTGGTAAAAGAAAAAAGAGTACATAAAAATGCAAAGTAGTGGGGGGAAATAACATATACTTTTATTTCAGCCATATTCTGATATATTTCCTATTGACTTTTTGGTGTTTTTAACATAATTGGGATCATACTGGAGGTACTGTTTAAAAAAATCCACTTTTGCTGCTTAAAATTATAGTGCAAGCATTTTGTATGTGTGTGATGTTAAGGGCTCTGCAAAAGCCCTCCATCACTAAAACCCTTACTGTCATGGGCTTGCTACAGATTTGGAACATTCTGGTTTGGGATGTTTAGCTCTTTAGATCTGAAGCACAGCTGTCAGTTGCTAACATGGTGACTTCTGGTGAGTCAAACTGATGAATTATCTGTCATTGATGACTTGGCTTCTGACGTTTTATAGGCTATGTTCCAACTCTCCTTGGCTAAATGTCAGCAGTGAGATAGGAGAGAATAAGATGACTGTTGTGGATGTGTGTCCAGAAAGGCAGGTGGGGTTTGTTGGGTAGACAGGTGCATATGATGGTCTCAAGGAGAATAATGAAACAGATCAGTGTAACCACATGCTCTGAGTAATAGTCCAAAGACCCGTCCCACAATTTGAGGGTCAAGAGAGTATTTAAACCTTGGCTCTTTCACTCACCGGTGATATGCCTGGAATACACTGCTGGAAGTCTTCAATTATCAGTGTTTTCATGTGTAGTGTGGAGTTACTGACGCCTGCTTTACAGAGCACTGTGAGGATTAAATGAGGAAACATGAGTGTTTGATTGTGTAGTATTTGCTCGCTAGATGTTTCCTTTTTACCTCTGCTCTCCCACTCCCCCCTCTGTTTTATCACATAAGCAAAAATGTGTTTTTTAAAAAATTTTTCAACCTACTTTATCTTTTTTCTTTTCCAAAATTTCAAATTAACATGAGGGTACAAATTTTTAGGTTACACTGCTCTCTCTTCCAGGGGAAAGTTCCAGTTGCAAAAGAGCCCCTCACTCAGGAGGCATGTTATTCACCCTCACATGAACACAGCAGGGCCAGTAATTTGGGATGCTATTTTGAAAAAAAAAAAAACGCTAGAAGTAAGTTATACTAAACCATGCTAATGCATATCACGTTTCAGTAGGGTCGCTTAGATACAGTCAGCCTCTCTGGTATAGTGCCTAGCACATCAAAGGTGCCAAATAAATGTTTTTGTTGAACAGGAGTTTTTATAATCAGGCTTCCTTAAGGCATAGAAAATTTTATGGGCCAGAAACTCTTCAAAACTTACTGCCTTTAGTTGTTTCTTATGATAATTTAAATGCCATATGGCCTTAAAAGTTGTATTTGTTTATATGAAGAGTTCTTGATAACACAGTTATATCTTTTGTAAAATTATTTTAAATTAAAACAAATTGAAACTAAAATCTGAAAAAAATTCAAGTCCAGAGACCCCTTGTGGACCTTATTGCCCTTACTCATTTCAAAACAATTTAGAAGTTTTTCAGAATTGTGATGTTTTGTCATTTTTTAACTGTGCAGTTATACAATTCAAATTGTGGAACATAGAATTTTTTTATGGAATTTCTAAAAATTCAATATTGCCCAATATTAAATTAAAAGTAAAGCTAATGATCTGGAAAATAGCCTGAGTAGTTTGACCATTATTGAATAATGGTTTGCTGAAACTTAATGAAGGAGCAGAATAAGGAATTTGTTTTTGCAAAAGGGAATTACATGCAGAAACTTATTTTCATTCAGGTCAGCCTTCATAATGTTTTCTTAGAATTATGGCTTCTAGTATGGAGTATAGGTAAAAAGTAGGTTTTTAAAGAGCAAGCATAACTACAGGACATTTTATTAATCTATTAATGTAATTGTCCCAATGCTGTTTTTAAGTTCATAGCATTTGCATTGTGATATCAAAGTACTTTAAACAAATCAGCAAAAAAAAGTTTTGAGTGACCACTCTTATAAGTCCCTTATATATTTGTTTAATTTCTGTTTAGAGGATCTGTCCAGCTCTGTAAGAGGAGTATTAAAGTCCCCTTTTATTATGGAATTGTAGAATATCATATTGCTCATACTAATTAAGACCCGTTTCAAGAATCTGGGAGCATTTAAGTTGGGTGCATAAATATTTAGAATTGAAATGTCTTCTTGTTGTATTTTTCTCTTGTCTAATATGAAGTGACCATCTTTGTCTTTTTTGACTTCAGTTGCTTTAAATCAACATGTATCTGAAAATAGGATTGCAGCCCCTCTTTTCTTCTGAATTCTATTTGCCTGAAAAATTGTCTTCCAACCCTTAACTCTGAGTTTTAATTTGTCTTTGAGGCTAGGTGTGTTTCCTGCAGATAGCAAATGGATGGTTCACGTTTTAACCCAATCAGCCACTCTATGCCTCTTCAGTGGGGAATTCAAGCTATTAATATTTATTGAGATAATTGATAAATGTGGTAGTGTTCTATTCATCTTATTTTGTGAAAGTCCACCGCTTAGTTTTGTCTTTTGCATTATTGTAGAAGCTAGGTTCTATCCTTTAATTTCTGGGTACTTACTTTGCTCATGGTCCATTGTGATGGTCAGTGTGTAGAACAGGTTGAAGTATTTCCTGTAGAGCTGGTCTTGTTGTGGTAAATTTCCTCAATGTTTGCATATCAGTAAAAGACTTAATTTCTCTGTCAAATATAAAGTGTAGCTTAGTGGAATATTGAATTCTGGGCTAAAAATTGTTCTGTTTAAGTAGATTAAAGGTAGCTGACCACTATCTTATGGCTTGAAAAGTTTAATTAGAGAAGTCTGCAGTCACCCTGATTGATTTGCCTCTGTAGGTCAATTGGAACTTACTCCTGGTAGCTTGCAGAAACTTTTCTTTTGTCTTGACTTGGGACAGGTTCATCACAATGTGTTTTGGAGAAGCTCTGTTAGTGTTGAGGTGACCTGGGGTCTGATATCCCTCTGAAAGGAGTGTGTCAGAATCTTTGGTGATATTTGGGAAATTTTCATTTATAATATTCTCTAATATGGCTTCCATTCTTCTGGTGCATTCTTCTTCCCCTTTTGGGATACCTATAATTTATATGTTTGAATGCTTCATAAAGTCCTGTAATTCTGTCAGTGAACATTCTGCTTTCTCTCTCTTCTTTTCTGCCTCTTTAATAATTTGAGTCATCTCAAGAGCTTTGTCCTCTACCTCTGAGATTTTTGGTTATTTTCCACTTTCTCAGCAATTTCCTTCATTGTTTTTTGGTTATTTTCCACTTTCTCAGCAATTTCCTTCATTGTTTTCATCATGCATATTTTAAATTCCCCTCTGTTATTTCTAACATTTCTTTATAGGTGGAATCCTTTGCAGTAGCTACCTCACAGTCCCTTGGGGGGTTTTCTCTGAACTGGTTTTTCATGTTGCCAGTATTTTTGTGTTGATTCTTCCTCATGAGTGTTTTCTTTTATATGTTTCCTTGCCCTAATTTTCCTTTCACTTACTCTTGCTGTTTAAGTTACCATGCCTCTGGCCTAAGGTTTTGATGAGTCCTTTTGCTACAGGACTAAAAGGGTGAGAATATTGAAGAGCAAGAAGGGAAAAATGACTTAAAAAAAAGAAAAAAAGAAAGGAGAGGAGGTTAGTAAAAGGGAATATTGACAAAAAGAAGAGAGGCATGGAAAGAGGGATATAAGAATAATAGAGGTGTATAGTAAGTTACTTTGACCCACATCTTAAAAACCCCTAACCTCTAGGGGTACTGGGTTGGGTGGTTCCCTTGAGGTCAGCAGCTCTTTGCCAGCTGGAGCAGACATGGTACCCCACCTCCACCAAATAGAGAGGAAAGACAAAAATACTAAATCAAAACAAACAGAAAACCTTACAGGATAAAATTGGGGGAAATACCAAATAACAGGGGTAGAAACACTAGCAAAAATGAAATTCTTATTATTAAAGAAGGGAACAATGGAAAATTATATTTAAACTAAAAAAATGAAGAAAGAAAAAAAAAAGAAAAATCTGGGGGGGGGGGGAATGTTGAAATAAAAAAACAAAACCAAAAACAAACCACCAAGGGACCATGAAGTAGCTACTGCAGAGGATTCCACCTGTAAAGAAATGTTAGAAAAAAAAAAGAAAAAAGAAATGTTAGAAATGAACGAAGATAAATGCATTCATTTATCTTCATTCATTCTTTATGTAGTTTTTGTTTCTAGTCCTTATCTTAAACATTGTTATTGTTATTGAATTTTAAGCCTTTTAAATTCTGTGAAGGCAAAAAGTGGAAACCTATTTAGCACATGTATATTTAAAAAAAAATGTTAGAAATGACATAAGGGGAAGTTAAAATACAGATAATGAATATTGCTGAATATTGTCTGGGCATCAAGTGATCTTTTGGGGTATGAGATGCAATCACAATGCTGATACAGCTGTATGAGATGGAGACTAGAGGCCTCTGCTGACTTCTTTGCCCTCAAACACTGAAGGGTTGAAAGCCTGAATTTCTCCTCAGCCTGTTTAAAAGACACTTTAAACTGTTAACCTTAGCTAATGAAGAAGCTTTCCTGGGAAAGCTCTTATCACTGGGATGGCTCCTGAAGTGGCTGCCCACTTATTCAGCATGCCAAAACTGGTCTCACTCTATACCCCTGAGGGCTGCCAAGGCTGCAAAGCAGCCCTCCTACTGCCAAACACTGAAAGCTCTGCTCTTCCCCGTCTCAGTCCCAACCTTTGTTGCTGCTCACAGTCACTAGATCACTCACTCAAGGTCTCCCAGCCAGAGCCTTGCTCTGCAACCCTGAGGGCAGAGCTTGCAGGAGCAGTTCTTCCACAATGGCTGTACCTGTGGTCCACAGCCAAACAATGTTAGCTCTGTTCTGGACCAGTGGCTCAGTCCTGGAGCCTGAACAATGCTTAAAGTCATCTGCACTCTCACCCAAGTTCTCTAAAGGTAATTCAACTGAGTGCCCAAGTCCACAAAAAACAAAACAACCCACAGGGAAGGCTTTCCTGTCTGCAGTCTTGCTGCTATTGTAGTTATAGCTGTGGCAGCCACAGACTGAATGCAACCACTTGCCACTTCTCCTTGGGTTGGCTTTTGTCCTCCTCCTTGGGTTCAGAAGTCTCTTGCTGTCTCCCTGCATCCCCAAAGGGATGTTTCCGGGCCAGTCTCACAAGCCAGAGATGCCTGGAGTCTTCTCTCCCAAATCTCACTGCCCTCAGTTGCAAAGATGCCGCTTACTTTGCAGGCATCTTGCTCCCTCCTCAGAGGGAGTTTCTTACTCCTCCTCTGCCCCCTCCCTCTCATCGTCCTTCCTTCTTTCCCTTCTTCCTTCCTTCTTTCTTTTTTTTTTTGAGAGGATCCTGCTCTGTTATCCAGGTCAAGTGCAATGGCATCATCATAGCTCACTGCGCTCTGCTCAAACTCCTGGACTCAAGAGATCCTCCTGCCTCAACCTCCTAAGTAGCTGGACTATAGGCTACTGCCACAATGCCCACTAATTTTTCTATTTTTTTTTCTTTTTTTGTAGAAATGGGGGTCTTGCTCTTGCTCAGGTTGGTCTCAAAGTCCTGGCCTCAGCTTCCTGAAGTGCTAGAATTATAGGCAGGAGAGACTGTGCCCAGTCCTGAAGTTTCTACCTGCAAAGTTCACACATGTTACTGTTCTGCTTTATTGACTTTAGCATTCGTGGATGTTATTTGTCCAATTTGCAGGAAAAAAAATCTTAATGTTGGCAATTCCCATGGTTCTTGTAGACTTTTGTGGTTTGGACAAATCTTAGGATTCATGGCATTTATATAAGTATATTAGAAAATTTTACTCCCTTTGGTAAACATGTTTTCTTATCCTTTCTTCACTGCTGAACTTGGATGCTTGTGTGCTTGACTATATATTTTTGTGTTCCTTCACCCTTCTTTCTCATCTTTATGTGCCTGCACATACTTCTACCCTTCCCCACTCTATACATGCTGTGGTCTTATCAATGGCTATTTTTTATATATTGTCAAGTTCCAGGTTCTGACAAAATTCCAAACATCTTCCTCTAGCATGAATACTATAGATTGGAATTCATTGTTTTGAAACAGCAAATTACCTTATTAGTGGTTTATGCAGTTGAACCAAGTGGCAAAACTGAGTGACAAACCCTAACAGTGCAAATTTACACACAGCTTATCTGCTGTCCTGCTTCAATGCATTCACAATCCCATCAGATACAAAGTCTGAGGTGCTTCATATCTCATCCCCAGCCTCTCAAAGATGGGTAAGCAATCTTTAAGAGCAGAATTATGGAAACTTAGAGTTGGAAGATAGCCAGCTTTTTCCAAATGCAGAAATTCTTGCTACACCTTTCCTGCTTTTTGGTCATCCAACCTCTTAAACACTTTCAATGTTGGAGAGTCACACAGATTTATAAAAGTGAGTATTTCCTTTTCATAAAATCTACCTCTTCATCATATCCAAGTGCTATACCATGGAGCCCCTTAAATAAAATATACACACTCCCTGTGAAAGCTTAGTCTTTACATTATTTCTTAGGGCAAACAATACCAAACTCCTTCCATTAGTTTTCATTAAGTGGATTTATGGGGTTGGAGTGATTCTCTATCCCTCTTCTGAACATTGTCTTATTTCACAATGTCACTCTTTAACGTGGCCCTTCAAAATTGAATACCAAATTGGAATGGGACCTACACATGTCTGTCTCTATGGAAGAAGACCAGGGCTACATTTATTATACTTCTATATCTTATTGGCTCCTAGGATTGTTTTTTTTTTTTTTTTTTTTTTTTTTTGTAGAGACAGAGTCTGACTTTATTGCCCTCGGTAGATTGCCGTGGCATCACACAGCTCATATCAACCTCCAACTCCTGGGCTTAGGCGATTCTCTTGCCTTAGCCTCCTGAATGGCTGGGACCATAGGCACCCGTCACAACGCCTGGCTACTTTTCTGTTTTGCAGTTTGGCTGAGGCTGGGTTTGAACCCGCCACCCTTGGTATATGGGGCCAGCGCCCTACTCGATGAGCCATAGGCACTGGCCACCTAGGATTGTTTTTAACATATTATATTGTCCAGTCAAAACTTCTAAATCTTGTGTTAATATGGTTTTAAACAAGAAAAGAAATTTAAGACTTAATATAACCACCACCACAACAATAAGACATCATTGAGAGAATTGGCCACTGCTAACTTTATATACACCCTTACCCAATGACGTAGTCATACTCACCCTCATTTTCTCCCCTTTTTTTGTTTTTATAAGATGAGATGATCATCTTTTCGTCAAAGCTAATCTCTCCACTCGTAGAATACATTTATTTCTTTTTCCCTAGACCTCATCTTATCCTTTTTAATTTTCTTCTCTTTTACTAGTTCTTTCCTCTCTAGGATACCTTCCTTTCTCACTTCTAAACTGTCTCAAATCCCTTCCATTACAAATGAAACGGAATCTCTCTGGCAGCAACTATCTTATCTTTTTCCTTCCTTTCATTACCAAGCTTCCAAAGAAAGACTACACCATACTTACTCACCTCTCATTTATTTTTTAAAATAGACTTTAATTTGTCTTCCACCTGAACCACTCTACTAAAATTGTTCCTATTAAGTCTAACAACTGGTCCCTCTGTGAAATTTGAAGGTCATTTTAAAGCCCTCATCTTAATGGACTTTGCATCTTGCATTGAATACTGTGAATCACTTCTTTCTTGAAACTCTATTTCCACATCCCAGAACTCCTGTGGTTTTCCTGTATCTCTGTGACCATGCTTTTCTGTTTCTCTATAAGGATTTTTCTTTTTGTTGTTTGTTTGTTTGTTTGCTCTTAAACCCTGGAGTACCCATTAACCATAGTAAAACTGGACTGATTTGCTTCTTTCTTCATTCACTTCATTCACCCTCTGACTCTTCTTCCCTTTCTCCAAATCACAGTCATCTTTCCAATGTATTACTGCCCATGTGAGCCACATGAAATGTGAGTGTGAGCATGCTGCTTCCTGGGTAGGTCTAGCTCCTCATGCCTTCATGATGAAGTCCTGGCATAGCATCTTCATGGCTCACTTTTTCTGCTTCTTCAGTATTATCACTTCCTGGTCTGGTTCCTAGTGCTCAAATTTTTTTGCACACACCAAACTGTGTCTTTCTCATGTTGTATCCTCTGGCTGTAATCAAACACTTCTCCGCTTGAGGGCCTATTTACCGGGATACTTTCCTTTCTCCCTTCACTCTCCATTGGAGGAGTTCGACGACACTTCTTTCTCTGTGTTGGTATGAATATGAATACCTACACTTTTCTTTTTATAGAGCTCTTTCCTCAAGTAGACTGAGTATTGTGAGGAACTGGGATAAAATATGTTTTATTTTTTTTAAGTGTCTGCATCTCCTAGAAAAGGACCTGAGTGAATGATTCACCACTCTGTGGGACTTTTGCTATTTATATAATTATTTTTATAAATAACATTCTACATTTATCTTTTATTATAGCTAGTTGATTTTGGTCCAATATTCCAGGCTGTCCTGCTCTTTTTAATTCTCCAGTTGACCATTGGCATTATTCATTATTTTGCCATTTTCTGCAGTACTGCTAGGTTGGTGATGTGAGCCCTTTTCATCTCTATTCAAGTCATTAACAGAAAATGTTCACTAGGAAAGATCCTATGGTAGAA
Source organism: Perodicticus potto (assembly GCA_963574655.1). Lineage (NCBI taxonomy): Eukaryota > Metazoa > Chordata > Mammalia > Primates > Lorisidae > Perodicticus > Perodicticus potto. The sequence goes on from CAUYRH010074524.1 coordinate 11,682, forward strand.
TCCTAGAGCTGGCAAATGGTATCCTAGAATCTAATGTTTTGTTATTATTCTCTTTCCAAAAATTACCAAAATCAAGTCATGTTTGCCAAATGTCTCAGTTGCAGATCAGGTACATGCATCAATTCCATTTGCCATCTTCTATCTCCTCCCTTACAAATGTTTGGAGGAGAGGAAGTTCTCATTTCTCATTCTGCTCATCTTCTTGTGATCTAATCTGTTTCTGATGGGCTTAGAAGGGAATTAAGGACTAAAAACAAAAAGGCCCATCACCGTCTTCTTTATTATAGTCATCATCAGTATCTTCATGATGGTAGGATATGTTCAATCCCTTTCCTGGTCTTTCTCTCTTAGCTCATAAATAGGAACTTGGCCTTCTTGAATGTATTAGGAAAATGACATGGGTCTTTCCTTCCACCACCACCCACTCCCAGCTTCACTCCTCTTTGCTAAGGAAATAGTGACTCATACACCTGCAGGATGGGAACTGTAACATCATTGGGGAGAGCCCCAGGGACTTGCCTTTCTCTAATGTGAAATCTTATCTACCCTGTGTCACAAACTTGTTGCTAAGTAGCAGGTGAACTAATTAGTTATGGTTTCTCCATCCTGACCCTGGGTGGAAAGGAAGGTAGAACTTCCTCCTGCAGCTGCTGTCAGGTGAAACATGAGCCAACCTTTGAAGGGGAGCTGGAATACCTATAGAAAATGAATGGGAAATGGATGCTTTAGGCGGGAGGAAGGGCTTTACAAAGTCATGAAAGTGTACATGTATCTGACTTTCGTCTATCTTGTCAATGGGGCAAGAAGTTTTGGGGATTATCTTCTCTCCCAAACTCCTGTGACATCTGTCATTAAATCCATTTGGTAATACTTTTGTAAAGTCTCTTGAGCTGCCTACTTTCTTCCATTGTACTGTTACATCCTCACTTCAAGTCCTAGTTTTCATTACTCTAAGGAAAAATAGTCCATTATAGAAAAACTATGTTTTTTTTTATTTTGTTTTTGCTTTGCTTCTTCTTTCCTAGACACTTGCAACTGACTTCTCACTGGTCTGCCTGCTTCTAGTCCATCTTTAGTCTCGTCGCTCTTAGAACTGTCTTTGCCAAACACGAAAATGACCATGCTGTGCTCTGTTCCTGCAAGAGTGCTGGTGATAGACAGGGCCACGTTTTTCTGTCACTCAAGGCTCATCTGCATCTCATCTTAACTCCCTTTTCTACTCCAATTTCTGGCCTTATGCTATCTGAGTCACCATGTATTTTACCCATAATAAATAATTTTGCTCCTTAAATAATGCCTTGCTTTTTTCCTGTGTCTGCATCTTCATTGAAATTACCAATCCCAGCCTTCCAGTGTCTTTCCCTTCTATCTACTTAATTGATCTCTGAGGTCAAACTCAATGTTACTTCCTTTTGAGAAGCTTTTCTCAACTCCTACCCCTGTCAAAATGAATCACTCTTTAGACATTGCTTTTGCCACATAGACCATGCTTTGTATCATGATGATTTATATTCGTTCCCATTCCTCCACTGACCTTGTAAGAAGAAAAGGCCATGTTTTGGTTACTCAGGGCCTAGCAAATATTCCCCCAGGGCCTAGCAAAGTGCCTTTTCTCTCACTGGTGCTCTTCATGTTATGATTGTATAAAATCATTTTCTTTTGCTTGTAAGGTACATTATCTTCGAAAAGTAGAATAATGAATTTTAAGCCATTCTTACTGTGGCATATAGTCTGACATAGTGCTGAAAGTCCCTGAACGTGGCTAATTATATGAGTTTTAAAAATTATATCAAAGCATGCCCCAGCAGGCTTATCATCAGGAAGAGTCATAGTCTTGACTTACTTATAGACATGTGAGAGGGATTTTTTTTTTGCTACACCCATTTTTGAAATGTTTTCTTTATAACTTGAGGGAAACATGTCATACTTAAGAATAAATTATCTGACTCAAGCAAAAATACAAGAATAGGTTAAAAATACTTTCAGCATTCAGAAATAGGACATGTTGAGGTCTTGGGAACTGTGACATTAAATTGGGGAGGAAATACATTAAATAAACTACAACATAACATTTTATGATTGAGTGCATTTCTAGTATCCATTCCTATACAGCATTTGTCCTAGACTAAGGACAAATAAGACTAATAACTTAGTTGAAATAATGAACTGACTGTTGAATTATGGATAAGAAAGTAAAGATTATTACATCCCAAGTCCTAGTCTGATTCAGTTTCTAGATTTCTCCTTTGTCATTGAGAGAAAATGGTAATTGACTGTTTTATATATATATATATATATATATATATATATATATATACACACACATATGTAATATATACAATCTATATATACACACACACATATATAAACAGTGAGACAAACAATCATTAGCTATTAGTTGTGTGACTTCTTGATCTGAATGCCTTTTTAAAAATATACTGTTAAAAATAATTCATGACAGGAAACATATAAAATACAGGGCTCATGTGAAATTTAAAATAGACAACTATTTTAAATAGACAACTATTTTAAATTTAAAATAGATTAACTATTCTGCACATGAGCTTTATGGACATCCCGTGTTTAAATAAGCATTGAAATGGGCATAAGATTTAGGTTTGTTCTTTAAAATTGTAATGAATTTTAGCAGATGAAAATTCTAAATTTTCCCCATATTCATGTTATTAAGAAGTATTTATACAATTTTCATGCACACTTCCATCCTCATGCCCCACCTAGCCCTCTAACTGTATCATTCACTTATCACAGCAGACATTAAACAATGTAGAGGATAATGTTTCTTTCCATTGAAGGAATATGTATGGACATTCTGAGTACATGTCTTCAATCATTTAAAGTTACCTTGATAGTCGCAGAAGGATATCTGTAAAGATAGTCTACTCTGGCAGTTCACGCCTGTCATCCTAGCACTCTGGGAGGCCAAGGTGGGATGATCTCTTGAGCTCAGGAGTTTAAGACCAGCCTGAGCAATAATGAGACTTTATCTGTGCTAAAAATAGAAAAATTAGCCTGGCCTTGTAGTGGGCATGTGTCATCCCAGCTACTTTGGAAGCTAAGTCAGGAGGATCGCCTGAACCCAGCAGTTTGAGGTTGATGTGAATTAGGCTGATGCAATAGTACTCTAGCTGGGGCAACAGAGTGAAACTCTGTCTCTAAGAGAAAAAAAAAGACATTTTACTCAAAAGTCATAGTTACTTTGGTTTCAGAGAAAACATCTTAATATTTTTCATTAATAGTATTACAGATCTGGGCTTGCTTTTTATAAGTACAATTTGTGGAAATATTTCAGATTACAAAACCAGGCTATGTGTATACATAAAAAATAATTACACTGTGGTCCATAACAGGGTTATTTATAATGTGATGCTCTTGGAGATTTTTCTAAATTGTTCCTTGTGTATGTGAATCAATAAATTTTTTCTTTGTCATTTACCTGGAATAGAGCAGAGTATAGATAAAATCTTGTATCAAATGTATTAAGAACATTTAAAATATGTTTCTTTAATCTATTTGGCTTCTGAAATAATAACTGTAGTTAAACTACTTTTATAAAAAAGAACACACAGTACTTGATGAAGTATAAAGTAAATAAAAAGGCAAAATGAATTTTGCTTGAAAGTTGATCACAGTATGTGCAGAAGTGAAGTCAAAGCTTTCATTTTTTTGAAATCAAGTCAGATAAGGGCTCGTGAAAGGAACTGGGATTGTGTCCCAAGAAAGAAAGAGTGAAAGAAAAGCACAGTCAGGTTTCCAATATTTAAAGTCTTCCTTGGAGAAAGAGATACAGTGCTGTCATGGATTACCTAGATTGGCTTCTGAATGCCTTAATTCTCAGCCTACTCTTCCTGTTAACATTGGGGTGTGCTGCAAGTTAGGGAGATGCCAACTTCGGAGGAGGAAGAGGAAGTTACCAGAAGGCAACTGAGTATGTGAAATCACTTTCCCTTTATTCTAGCATTTCTACAGAATCTTACTAATAGCAAGAATTGGTAATAATAACAAGATAGTAATAGCTTTGTGATTCTAAGTACTGTGGACATTGCATGTAAAATAAATGTACTTTGAAAATGAAGCATCAACCGATTTTAGATTATTTTTTGTCCATTTAAAAATATCTTACCTACAAACATACATGTATTTTCATATGAAAAACAGACAATATCAAGATGCAGAAATAACTAGGATGATTCTATCTTTGAAAAAAAGGGGTAATTTCAGAGAATAAAGAGTGTTCTATCAAGACAGACGCAGATGGAGCCTAACAAATAAGCTGAGATTGTAATGGGTTTCATTATATTGTTCAACTAAAATTTAAAATTTAGTGGTTCTTAAAATCTTTTATCACTATTGTCTTCCCATTTCATCTTGTTCATTAGAGCTGTTTCTTTGTCTTGCTTTATTCTTTTCTGAGTCAGGGTGAGACATGAAGCTGAATGTGATCTTAACTGTATTGTGCTTCGGATAAAGCAAGTCCAAGTAGCCCAGCAATACACACACTTAGAAAAAAATATACCTACATCATCTTTCAGAGCAAAATATTCAACAGTGACAATGATCATAAAATTATTAACCACACTGGACTCATAGATGTTTTCTGTAAATAGAAGTATTTAGGAAATCATATAGGGGACGCTAACAGGGGAATGCCAGTTGATTTCTCCAGAGAGTGTTACTTATACATGCTCTTAGTTTATGTCAAAAGAGGAATTTGTAAAGCTTGTGTTACTTTTTGATAAAGGCTTTGTAGTTGCTCACAGAAAAGTCCTATTCAGTATATTTTTGTACATTTACACTTGCTAGCCATAGTTACTAAAATTTATTTGCATGTGATCTTTCTCTATCTCCATCTTCCAATTCCCCTCTATCCTACAAGAAAGCTACAGATCTTCCTTTTTCTTCCTTTCTTTCCTTTTTCTTTTTTCCCCTCAATATTTCTGTATGGAATTACACTTTTGAAAAAACTGTTTATTGGGTGTTTTTCTGTACTCTGACTATTAATGACTTTTCATACTCTGTTGCAGAGTATATGGGATATATACCCTGTTGCATGGTTTAGGGAATTCAGTGAAGAGCAGGACCTGGCCAAGGAACAGTTAGAAGATTATGGTTATGACGTGTACACACGTGCAACCATATATATCCTTGACCAGAATACAATGGCATAAGGAAAGTGCTGTAAGAATTAGGTACGGTAGCATTTATTTCTGATAGGGGCAATAATACAAAGCTTCAAGAAGAAGGCTAAATTTGAACTCTGCATTGAATTATAGGTAACTTGTCAAAGAAGAGGCTATATATTTTTAGTTTTTATCTTTAGCTGCATGAATCACCACAAATAAAGTTTATGTGTGGGGAGACTTGAGAAAGATGGAGGCCGAGTAGCAGCTTCTGTGCAGCCGGGCACAGTGAAAGTGGGGAGAGAGGACCCCAGGCATCTCTGGCTGGTGGCTTTGGCCCAGAGGCTTCCCTTTGGTGATACAGGAGGTCAGTGAGAGACTTCTGGACACCACTAGGATGACTGAAGGAGTGGAAAACTAGCAAGTGGTGGGTGCGTTTGTTCAGTTGGAGGCTGCCTGCAGCTGTAACTACAGCAATGGCTAGTTTGCAAGCGGGAAGAGCCTTACCTGGGGGCTGTTTGGGGTTTTTTTTGGACTTAGACACTCGATTGAACTGCCTTGGGAGATCTTGGACCAGTGTGCAGATGACTTTGGGTGTTGTCTGGGGCCCCAGACTGAGCCACTGAGCCAGAAAGGAGCTAATATCGTTAAGCTGTGGGCTGCCCCTGCATGTTACAGTGCCGGGATTCGCTGGGAGACCTGGGGCAAGTAATCTATTGACTGAGCTGCGGGGACTGTGCCACTGGGGAAGTGCAGAGATCCAAGTGCTTGGCAGATTGACAGCCATGGCCCTCAAGGACATAAGGGGAGACTGGACTTGGTGCACTGGATAAGCAGGCAGCCATGTCAGGAGAGATCCCAGGGATAAGTGCTGTCCCTGGAAAGCTTTTGCTTGGCCAAGGTGTATGGCTTAAAGTGACTTTTGAGTGGGCTGAGGAGTTACTTGGGCTCCTGAACCTGCAGGGTCCGAGTAATCAGCAGAGGCCTCCAGCTCCCACCTATTACAGCTGTATCACATTGTGATTAACATCTCATACCTCAGAAGATCACTGGTTGCCCAGCCAATACTTAGAAAGATATATATACTGCTTGCTTGTGGGGATTTTTTGTTTGTATGTTTGTTTTTTTAATTTTAACATGTTTCCTTGACATTTTTTCTTTTTTTCCCCACCATTCTAGTTTAAATACAGTCTTCCATTTTTGCCTTCTTCAACAAATAGAATTTCATTTTTGCTAGTGTTTTTCCTCTATTATTTCCCCCCCCCCAATTTTATCTCATAAGGGTTTTTGTTTGTTTCTTTCGGTTTGATTTACAATATTTTTGTCTTTCCTCTCTACCTGGTTGAGGTGGGGTACTGTGTCTGAGCTGGCTGGCTAAGAGCTGTTCACCTCCAGGGAATCACCCAACCCAGCACCCCCAGAGGTAGGGGGTCTCTAAGGTTGGACCCTCATACCTTATTACACACCTATATTTCTCCTGTTTCTCTCTTTCACTGCCTCTTTTTTTGTCAATATTTATTTTACTCACTCCCTCTTTTTTCTCTCTTTCTCTCTCTTTTTTTTTATTTTTCCCTTTCTCTCTTTTAAATCCTTGTTCCCCTCTTGCTCTTTAATCTTTTCATCCTTCTGGTCTTGCACCAGAAGGACTCATTAAAACGTCTGGCCAGTGCTGCAGTAACTTAAAGAGCAAAAAGAAGTGAAAGGAAAATTAGGGTAAGGAAAAAGATACAAGAAAGCACTCATGAGGAAGAATCAGCAAAAAAATTCTGGCAACATGAAACCCCAGGCCAGAGTAACCCCTTCTAGGGGTCGTGAGATAGCTACCACAGAAGATCCCTCCTATATAGAAATGTTAGAAATGACAGAAGGGGAATTTAAAGTTCA
>CAUYRH010074528.1:0-14397 GCA_963574655.1 Perodicticus potto
AGTAATGAGAAAGTCTCTTGAATGCTATCACAATCAGGTTGATGAAAATATCTCTGATTGTATCTGAAGTCCGTACACTGTACCCCATGACTGAATTATTGTACACAGATATGATTTAATAAAAAAGAAAAAAAAAAAAAAAAGAAGCCCATTTCTGCAGCACCCTCTCTGTGTCCAGGTTTCTGAGACACTCCCTCGCTGTGTCCCTTCAGATCTAAAGGTGGTAACCCTGGTCCCTTAGGCTTTCCTTACACCTTCCCCATACCATGTAAACAGTCGCTTTATTAAACTTAACTTTGAATGTACCGTTTGTTTCCAACTGGGACCTCAACTGATACAATTACATATGAATATGCAAGCATAGAAAACAGACTAAGAAGATATGCAAGAAAAGGGGGTTAGTGGTTAATGCTAGTGAGAGAAGCTAGAATTGGGGGAAGAGGAAAAACACTAATGCTTTCATCCTTATATTTTTTTATTGTACAACTATGTCTAAGCCAAAGGTTGTCATGTATTATCTGGACAAAACACAATTTTAAGAGTGCCAAAAAAAATTTTAAAAACTGTAGCCCATGCCAGAGCAAACTGTGGCCCTGAACTATTGCCTGGCCTCTGTGTCCATATTGCCTGGCCTCTGGCACTGAAGTGGGTTGCACAGAGGAAGAAGAAGAAGAAGAAAACAATGTACAAGTTGGGTAGAGGTTAAAAGAAGAAACCAGGTCCTTTTACTTCTATATCCACTGTGCCTACTGCAGTGCCTGTCTAGCATAGCATAAGAGGTTCTCAGAAGGAATACTGACGCTATCACACAGTGAACATTAGACCTAAAGGGTATTTCAAAAGCAAGTATGCATCTGTGAGGTTCAGTAATAACAAGGAAGGAAAAAACCTCAGAGCATAGCTCAACAGAGGCTCCCTAGAAGTGGTCAATGGTGGCCCCGTCTGAACACAGGTGTAGGCAAAAATTGGGCTATCAGCCTGATTCCTGAGGCTGTGCCAGCATGGCCTCTGGGCATTAGCATTGCACCTGACCTACTCATGCAAGTGTTTCTTACAAGGTCTGACAGAATTCCCTTACTACTGTCTCTTCTCTTACTACCAGGGTCTGGATGCTTCTCCTGACTATAAACTTGATGGCCAAACCCTTCAGTTACCACACTATGACAACTGAAGTGGAGGGACTCTATCAGAACACCTGTAGTTGGTGATGGCCACTAATATCTGCCTCACTGTGGTAGGGAGATTAAAATCCAGGCCCAGAATGCTCCTGTCCAGCCCACTCAACCACAGAGAGTTTGATTAAGTGCTCTCCTTCTCAAATGGCACATAGGCACTGTGTACTTCCTCCTCATAATATTTATTAAACTGTATTGAAATTGCCCATTTATTTGTATGCTTCCTTTTATAAAACTTGAAGCTCTTTGAGTGCAGTGGCTAAGCCTTATTCACCCCTGTATAATAAAAAACATTGACATAGGGTAGAAGTTACTTAACTACTGGGAAAAAAAAGAAAGAGAGGGAAGTGAGAAGGTCTAGGAAGGAAAGAGGGAAGGGAGGGGAGGAAGGAGGGAGAAAAGGAAAAAGGAAGAATGAGAGAGAGAAACAAAGAAAGAAAAGAAAAAGGAAAGAAGGAGAAAGAACAAAAGAAACTAGAAAGAAAAAAAAAGGAAAGAGAGGAAGAGAGAAAGAAAGAGAGAAAGAAAAAAAAGAGAAAGAAAAGAGGGGCGCGCCTGTGGCTCAAAGGAGTAGAGCGCCGGCCCCATAAGCCGGAGGTGGCAGGTTTAAACCCAGCCCTGGCTGAAAACTGCCAAAAAAAAAAAAAAAAGAAAAGAAAAGAAAGAGAGAAAAGAAAACATTTTGTTGGATCCATAGATATGGATAATACAAAATACATCACTCTGTTTTGCCTGCTGTAATAACCGTTAAAGCTGTGGATATTCAAGAATCGATGTAAAGACAAAGTCTCAGTTTCATCATATACTTAGCTGAGAACGTTCTTTCCACAATCACTATGCCGGGGCTAATGATATATGATACCATGGGGAGGACAAAACAAAACACAGTCCCTTCGCCACTCCCATGCTTACATGCGAGAACACGTGGGTTTTCAAATTTCTGATGCTTCTAAATGTTCTGTGACATTTCTCAAAGATCTCTCCAGTATCTTCGGGCTATTTAGATATCTCTGCATATTTCTACTAATTGTTGTCAGACAGGAGAGTTTGTGCAAGTGAGTAATTAGCACTAGGTACAGCTCTCAGAGATCTGTCTGGATCCTCTGGACTGAACTATCTCAAGGATTCTTGCCAAAGTAATGAAAATGAATGTTTAATGTTGGCCCCTCTGTCTCTCTGATGGCTTTATAGAATTCTGTGGTGTTTGAAAAGCATCCTGGAAAGTAAATAATGAAGGTTCGGTGTTGCTTTCTTAAACACTAACACAAACGAAACCATTAAGCAAATGAATCAGAAATCATATGTGTATAAGAGAACATCAGGAATTAAAACATCGGAAAATGATTTCTAAAAAAACTTAGGCAAAAATTCCATTTAATTCTGTCCAGAAAGACGGTATCGGTCTCACCGTATTGAACAATGCTGCCTTCTAATTACTCTTTGCCACCCTTCCTGTCCTGTAATGTGTGCCCGCTGTTCCCCATCACCATACTGCATCTGGGGGAGGGAATGCGAGCACTTCCTTCCTAACAAGTAAGGCCAGAGTTTTCTCCAAGCACACGAACACCACACAAAAAGCCATGAAAAGGAAACAAAGAATACACACAAAATTATAATTTCCTATCTGGTGTTCACTACTTTCCCTAGGTTTATAAGGCATTAGCTATGCTCATGAGACAAGCAAGCACTATATGATATGAAAAGAAGTAGACTGGCTGGGTGCTGCAGCTCACACCTGTCATCCCAGCACTTTGGGAGGCTGAGGCAGGAGGACTGATTGAGGACAGGAGTTCAAGACCAGGCTGAGCAACATAGTGAGAACTTGTTGCTACAGATAATTTAAAAACTGGTTGAGCATGGTGGCATGTGCCAGTAGTCCCATCTACTTGGGACGCTGAGGCAGGAAGATTGTTTGAGGCCAGGAGATCAAGGTTGCAGTGAGTTATGATGGTGCTAGGGTACTCTAGACTTGGCAACAGACTAAGACCATGTCTCAAAATAAGTAAATAAATGAAAGGGAAGGAAAATAACATAGGTAGACCAAATTAGGACGCACAGTTGAAAGGACAATTAATCAGAATCAGCTTTCAACCATCCAAGTACAGTTCATGAGAGGAAACCTTTTCATCTCAGACTGGTTTCCCCGACCACTATCAAGATAGAATTTATAAGTAGAGTACCTCACACGTGTCATAAAGTAGACAGTTTGTGCTATGATTTAGTGGAGCCTGAAGAACCCTGAAATCCAAAATCTCCACCTTCTCCAGCCCCCTCACTGGCTGGTACACCTCTTTCCAGGATACACAAAATTTCCATCTTATACTCTCTAAAAGATGGACAGTCTCTCACAAGAGACCAATACTACCAGGGATGCAATACCTTAAGTTGTTATCAGCTGTAGTGAGTTGTGTGTGAGTGATGTGCGCGGGGCTTCACACACACCAGCTTAACACAGATTTCTCTTTCCTTTGAAAACAGAAACCCAGTTACCTCTGAGGAATCACCTCTTCCCCATTCTCAGTCTATGGTTTGGGTGAGACTGCCCACAACCCTTAGTTCCAATAGTGGGCACCTGACCTAGTTCCAGGCAATCACAGAACTCCAACCCTGTCCCCACAATGAAAGCAGGCGTATGACTCATCTAACCAATGAAGCCCTATCTAGGACTTATACCAGAAAAATTTCTTTATTTCTACTAGGATAAAGCTTTTTGGGCCATTTGTAAGAATAAAGCCACACTGAGAAAAGCACAGCCTTTCTTAGGAAAGAGAGGCAAGCACTTGACATCTTCTGGAAACCTGATTTCAGCCTTACCAGAACTCTTCAGTTACACAAGCCAAGCCATTCCCTTCTTTAGTAAGGAGGAACCAGTGTCTCTAAGTTTCTGACACTTTAAAATTATAAATAATTTTTATAATTAATTATTTGTTAATTATATTTATATTATAATAATTATATTATTATTTATATTTAAATTAATATTAAGGGGGACATTTGTATCTCCTTAATATTTTGAAATCAGAAAAAAACTTTCAAAAAATCAAAGAAATATGATGAAATTGAAAAAATGCATGGTTGGGAGAAACCAAGACTGCATAGTGGATAAAGAAGGACATAACTAAGAGATCACAACAATCTGGCTCACTTTTCTGCCCTTAAGTGCTGAACCTTGGACACATCCTTTCTTTAAAAAATAAGGAGGATTATACGCATAATAATGAACTCTAAGCTCCCTCCAAGCTTTGACATACCACACTTCTAGGTATGCTTTTGAGGGTAAGAATGATCACGAAAACCTGCTATCCAGGGTATATTTTGGCGGGAGTGGGGGGCTTGTTTAGCCAAGCTAGCAAGAATGCACAGGAAAAAGAAGGGGGGCTGGTGAGAGAAAGGTGATTGGCCATGTAGACTAACTTCAATGACTTGACAATTTTGCCAGAACCAGCCTTGACTATCAAAGAAACTTCTGAGCCAAAGACCTTTGTTTTATCCATTCTCCTCCACAAGAAAGGCTGCCCAGGGGTGAGGAGATGAAGAAAGCAGCTGACATACTTGACACATGACTTGGCCCCCTTTCCTTAATTGTGCCCCTGCCTGGAATGCCCACTCCACTCAGCTTTTCCTGTGTAAAGTCTACCTAGCCTTCAGCACCCAGCCTGAGGCCCTTTTACTCTGCAAAGCCTTCCTATGTCACAGCATGGCACAGTGATCTCTTCATTAATTTTGGGTGCTTGCTGTGTGTTCCTTTCACTTAGAAAATATCTGATTCATGGGATGGGCCTCTCTGCGCTGATGGGAGGCCCCAGAGAATGCCAAAGAGGACATTCCCAAGGGCACACAACTCCGCAGTGACAGCTGGGTGAGAACCAAGTTTCCCAGACCCCACACCCAGGCCTCTTCCCTCTCTGTCCACTAGTGACAGCTCTTGCCTGGTGCCTTCTCATTCTTATTGAATGCTTCCCATGTGATAGGTGCTGTGTTAGGTTCCTTATGAATATTTTCTTTGATCATCACAGTCATCCTGGAAGTACATGTTACTGTTTCTATTTTACAGATGAAGCACAGAGATGCTGAGTGACTTGCTCAAGGGCACAGCTAAGGACAGGAAGAGCTGGGATTTAAAACTAGGGTTATCTAGTTGGGAATCCATCCTTTTCCTTCTCTATCGTCTCCACCACCATCAATACCACATTTTAATAATTGTTATTACTAAGCCAGAAGCAGGATATTTAAATACATTGCCTTAATTTCTCTTCCTTTTCTCATATTGATCCCATATTACAGATGTCATTACTTCCCCTGGGAAGCCTTTGCTGACTCACATCCTGTGCTAGAATAGCTTGGGTTTCTTATACCAGCACCCTGTGCTTCCTCTGCCTGTTTTAGTATTTATCCAGTCCCTTGAAAATAGCAGTTTTGTGTCTCCTCCATTGAATTAGTAGCAACTTGGGGGTGGTAGCATGTCTTGTCAATTACTTGTTCAGTAAATAACAGTTGAATGAATGATGTTGACAAAAGCCCACGAGAAGCCTTTGCTGATGACATAGGGCCACTTTCCATTTCACCCTCAACACTCCCACCATTTATTATTGTCCATTTCCAGGAAAAGGAAGAACAAGCCCTCCCTAGTCTGTCACAAAGAGCAATATATGGGGAGAAGGGGAGAACTGTCTCCCTTTGACTAGAGCTACACACTTGGGATTTTCTCACCAAATCTGGTATTCATGACCTTGCTGGAGCCTAGTCAAAGCCAAATCAAAGCAGCTTCCAAGAGACAGAAGCAAAAGAGCATAACATCTGCCAGGCCTTTCAAATCACCAATTCCCATGTTGAGGGCTTTTGGTGGCTCTTTGCAGATAGCCAGTGGTCTTCACTGAGCAATGCAGGCATCTGTAATGTGACAGAGTCAGAAAAAAATCATCTCTTTATTATGGCAATTTTGAAGAATAAATCACTAGCAAGAAGCCAATAGCTGCAAGAGAGTGGTGTGAGCATTTTAGGAAAGGCCTTAATACTTTCTTACATATATCGGGAAGACAGCATTAAAACCTATTCCACAGCCGTCTACTCTTACTTATGCAAGCATTCATCCAAAAAATATTTATTGCACACCTATTAAAAATCAAGCACTCTCCTAGATGCCAGAAAGATGATGGTGAACAAGTAAAATCTGGTATCTCAAATAAACTCTCTTATCTGGAAGACACTATTCATGCACTCTCTAGGGTCAAGGCACATTTTATCAACTAAATTAATGATTCTTTTGAAAAGCAGCACCAAAGGGAAAGCATCCTAGATCATGTAATTCTTGATGCCTGAATGGCAGGTTGCAGTTGGGTTGTGAGCAATAGAAGAACATAATCAACTTTCCGCAGTTAAGTGGCATTTAGAGCAGCCATGACATTTAGTAAACTCCGATCGGTACCTGTGGTGAAAATGGATGAACTAGAACGGGATGCATAAATATGGATGAGTCTTGAAATTTAATAATAATAATATTGAGTAAAAATTAAGGTGAAAAGGATGCATACTTTATGAAACTGCTTGTTTAAAATGACAATACTAAAATCAGTAGCTTATTATTTATGAGAACATGCATAAGTAATAAAAATAATTAAAATACAAATAAGAATGATATCTATATACTTCAATTTTGAATTGCATAGGGAAGGAAGGGAAGAGACCATGGAAATCAATGCAAAACTTTAAATATATTTGTATTTTTTAATTTTGTTTGTTTTCTTTCCTTCTTCCCTTCCTTAAGGAGAAATATAAAGCAAATACAGTGAAGAGGTAACATTTGTTCAGTCTCAGTAGTATTTTCGTGTTACTTGTTTTTTCTGATTTTCTGTGTGTTTTCTTAATATATTTGAAAAATTTTTTAATTAAAAATAATAAAAGAAAGAAAGAAACATTGGGAAAAGTTAGGCTCCAGAAGAAAGATTTCAAGTTTCTCCCTGGTAAATTAACTGATTGGCTAGAGGGAAATAGTTCAGGGCAATCTATAAATATCATTCAAGGGAATAGCACCAGGGAAACACCAGAAAGACCTTGATCTGCTCAAGCCTTTCATCTCACTAATATGCCATCTGGCTCTTCTCCTAGCTCTACCAAATGAAGTACCTTCTATTTAGAGCAAATATTCTCATAGAACTCTTTTTGCAGTGGGTGGGTTTGGTTTGGATAGAGGGGAAAGCAATAGTTCCAAAGCTGAAGATGCTCAGACCACTGCCTACCAAGCCATGAGATGGTTGCCGATGCCTGGGAAGGGACTCCAGGTGAGCAAAGGGAAGTCCTATTGAAGCAAACTGAGCATGTGGTCATCTCACGTGCACCCTTCCTGTGCTTTCTCTGAAGGCCAAGCTTCACCCAGCCTAGGTGATCATAGGAACTGTGTTGTGCCCAGGACTGCAGCACTCCAAGTTGGTGAATAACACAGAGACAAAAAGAAACATGGAACTATAACAAAAACACATCAACCAACAAGCAATGGTACTATGGAGATAGTAAGGCCATTTTTCTAAGGCTCAGTAAAACTATAGGGCTGAAAGTTCATTTTTGCTATTTAGAAGAACAGGACATATACTTGTCTTATGTGGCACAAAAAAAGAGTTAAAAAGAAGTAAAAAGAAAGGAAGCTGGAAACAAAACCATTTAATCTATTTTGTGTTTGAACCTAGCATAGCTGTGAGGCATAAAGGTCAGCCTTGATTCCTGGGATACTCTGTATGTGGCAGCCTGTCACCTAATATCCAATAACACGATCTCTGCTTCAATACGTCCCCTGTGGGGGAGGGAGGGAGGGAGGGCAGGCTAAAGCCTGCATGTACGTGTGATGAAAGATCATACAGCCGTTGGTGTGTAACAGCCACTGACAGAAGACAGGGGAGGAACACTCTTGGATTTCATCTCATCTACATACCTGGATGTTCAGCACATTCTTGGGGACCTTCTTCCAAGGTAGTTGAAGCAAAGGAAATTTATAAGACTTGGGACACTGATGTCCATCTTTGCCCTGTGAATGTCTTTCTATAGGACAAACATCTTCCTCCTTCTGTCAGCAGTGTTGCCAGATCCAAGGTCAGGGAGATTTGAATCTGTCTGAAATTCCAATTGCTTAACAAAATTCTTTCTTTATCTTGGAGTCTAGCCAGATATAAGTATCTCAATTCCTATCTTTATCCCAGGCATTTAAATGACATGTCTGTGTGTGTCACTGTCCTCTTCATTTTGCACACCTGAAAAGTCATTTCTGGTAGAACCAGGACAGACATGAAGGCTTTCCATCTAACCACTGGGAAATGGATGCATGCAAATTATGCCTCCGATAAAATATGTGATTTAAAACTAAAAGTTTCCAAAGAATACTACTCCTCACTGCTAGAGATAACACTTTTGGTAATAGCTTTTGTGAAGATTTAACTTATACTTTGGAAACAGCTAGCCAAATAATCAAATTTCTGAAACAATAATTCTATGGATTTCAATTCACTGAAGGAGCTGGAAAGTGAGATACACTCTCACAAACTCTGAACAAAGGAATAGGACCATTATTTCAATCTTTCCCCAAAATCACTCTAGAAGAAAAGAAATACAACAGTTCTCTCAATTCCTCATCCAGTCAAGATCTTCTAAAGAGGATAGTTGCCAGTCAACTGCTGGGCTGAGAGAACATGTGTCCTTCTTTGCTATGTGACTTTCTGTGTACTTGATTCCTGATCATGAGCTCATGTGAAATTGAAGGATCTTAAAAAGAGTAAGAAGACACTGTGTTTTCATTTTTCATTTCTGTTGCCATAGAAACTCCTATATTTTCTGAATATGTCTTGGGAAACCTATCTCTCTCCTCAATCTCTTAACAGTGAAGTTCAGAAAGGAAAAGATTCCCCCCTCTTGGTTTTAGACTGCTCCAGCTGCGGTATTTCTTATTATACTTCAACCCAAGCTTTGACCTGTACATAGCTCCCCTTTGAGTTCTCAGCATACAGAAAAAGCTATTTTCAAAGCATGGCAATTACTGTAAAGAAAGTTTTGCCTACTGAGACATTTGGACACATGAGCTACTGAATTCTCTGTCCACATTTTTTTAAAGGATGCTTTCAGGAGGAAGCAAGTATGGGCAATTGCATCTCAGAGTACAACTCATTTGGCTGCTTATGTACACACTCCTAAAAATAAGAGACTATAGCCAAAGTACATTTTCAACCTAAACTTCACAGTGTAAGGATGGATATAGAAAAAACTAAACATGTTTCAGAGATATAGTCTGATAGCGAGTAGCCATGTTTTGAACTATGCTGAAGAAAACAGTGGTAATAACCAGATTTCTGAAATTTAGCCAAAAGGTGTAAGAGGAGGGGGAATCACACTCTAGCATTCTAGCATCAGAGCTGAGAAACTTATTCTAAGGGAAGCATACAAAAAGAGCCTACGTTGTGGTGGGCGCCTATAGTCCCAGCTACTTGGGAGGCTGAGGCAAGAGAATTGCTTAAGCCCAAGAGTTTGAGGTTGCTGTGAGCGGTGATGCCATAGCACTCTACTGAGGGTGACATAGTGAGACTCCGTTTCAAAAAGAAAAAGAGCCTAGGAAGGTGAACACCTTTGCTTAATCTCAAAAAGCAGGTCAAAGGAGTCTCCAAGTATAACTTCTTTATAGGACACCATTGCTAAAAATACACATTCAAACAGAATAAAACAGCTTCCAACATTCCTTCCCAATACAAGGGGTCACCTCTGCTCACTAGGAATTGAATAAGGCCTTCCTCATGCTGACAAAATGGAATACTATACGTTTTATTTCTTTGCCTTTGAATAGTAAGTTCTTTCTGGGCAGTTTTAGTCCTTCTCCTGCCCCACGTCAATAAACAATGATATTCCATCATTCACAAGCCTGAGCAAGCTCTTAATATAAATGCTTGTTAAAAGTTCCTTAGAAAGTCATGTGCAAAACTGAGTTGAATGGGGATGGAATCTACTCATTGGGAATAAGTTATAATTTAAAAAACCCCTACAGATTTAAAATAACTAACAATTCCTTAAAAGAGACCTGAGTTGAGAAGTTTGGGTTTTGTGGTTAGACTCCACGGAAAGCTTTCAGGCCCCAGACTCCTGAAATTAAAAATCAGACCCAAATCTAAACAAATTATTTTTCCTGATTAGCTGTTCTCAGATTTGGAGTATAATTTTCCTTCCTCAGGGTCTGAATTTTCAGAAGCCCATCCTGCAAGCAGCTTTCAGCCATAAACAAAGAGGAGAGGAGGCTTCTGCTTTTCACTGGAGAGTGAGTGATGTGGAGAATCTGGCTGGTCTACAGAGCACAGCCCGGTGGCTGCAGCCTAAACACACAGGGCTGTTTACTTTCATTTCTGGAACTGCTGAGCACAGAGGTAAACTGCTTCACTGTGTTTGCCTGCTCAGTGTGCCATGGGTAGGAGAAGCTGATTATGAGGCAAAGAGACACGCATCTGATAGACACGTTTCACTCACAAACCATAAGTTTGCCTGAACAAAGTCTGCCTCTCTCTCTCATGCAATCCCCTCATTTATACAAGGGCCAAAGTTTTGGCTTATTTTTAATTCAGAGTAGGCAGATCCTAGTAGCTCATAAGAATGGAATGTTAACCCTTAATATTGAATTTCCTGACGTTTGATTTATGCTACCATGCCAATGTTAACTCTATTTAATTTAATTGCTTTGGTTTACGTTCTTTTGAAAAGTACAAAGGAGGGAGGTTATTAGTGCATAAATGCCCCAGGGTTTGGAAGTGAAAGAGCACTTTCCCTATTCCCTGTCTTGTAATATTAGAAAATGCTTCTTGAGCATAAAAGATGGGCACACTCAGGCTATAAAATGAATTGAGTAATTGGTTGGTGGTAAAACAACATGATGAACTCGAGCCGTGTGGGGCTTGCTGGTCTGCACCTGCACGCGTTAAGGCTGCTTTAACAGGGATGCAACTAGGAGAGGGCACAACTACGTCATGGCATGATATATGTCACAGAATAAAGCAGGGCAGTTTGAAGGAATTAAGCCAGAATTAATCCCCAGAGAGCAGATTTCATACTCTGAGATTAGAAGGAGCTCAGATCATCTCAGGGCTGGGTGTGTTTGAAGGATGGGAGGGTTGGGGATTTAAATAGGCACGAGAGGGTGGTAGAAATAGCTAGCTTGGTGCTTGGAGTATAAAATGCATCTGTGATGGGTTTGTAGTTTGGAAGAAGTGGACATATGCTCTGGCTCCCAGGAAAAAGTCCTCAGGACCCTTTAGAGATAGCAGAGAGCATTCAACAATGCTCCAGCACCAGGTCTTCTGTGGGCACTCATCTCCACCCTGCTATAGGCCCAGGTCACATAACTACACTGCTATAGGAGACGCAACCCCTTGGGGGCACACTGTGAATGGAGCCCCTGGAGCTTGGCATTCTCTGTTTTATTGGGAAGCTGTAAAAGTCCAGGGTGACCCAGATCCACTTAATCTGGGCTTTGTTTCCTAGGAAAACCTTTAACTTCAGGGAATTGGCACACCCAAGCACTGCTGGATAGATTCTCCTTGGAGACCTCATCTGGCTGCTTTCATTGTGGGGGAAAAACAGGAGGGGAAGCAACCTTATTTCTTTCTCCAATAAACATCATCCGGAAGTGAAGCAAGTAACTTAATCATTCACTCTGGCTTCCCCAAGCCTGCTACCTTTAGAGACTTAGAATGACTCAGAAAGAACTCTGAGAAGTGACATAGGCATTGCCCTCTGCCCTCAAGGCGGTATATAAGTAGAGTCACATGAAAGCATGTCATATTTAAAGCCTCAAGGAAAGATTTCACAACATTACTCAGAAAACTATTGCCAAAGTTGAATTGTTACCACTCTGCTACCTAAATTTATCATATTGTAGCTTAAGCCCATTTGTTCTTTTTCTATTCTAGCCTGGGATAATCTTTTATGTAAGAAATGTAGCAGATGAGGAAACAAAACAAACAGAATTTATTTATATAAATGAGGACTTTCAAATCCTCCTAGAAAGGAAGGAACTGGATTTTATTTTCAATGAGGTATCCCAGTATCTAACACATAGGAGGAATTCCATACATGTTTATTGAATGAATAGATTGTTCATTTTTTAATTTTTATTATTTTTTTTGTTTATTTTCAGAATATTACATGGGTGCATGTGTTTTGGTTACATAAATTGCTTTTGTATGCATTACACCCATTTTGTATGCATTACCATCCAACCCTGCTTCCACCTACTTGATTGCCATTGAGTAACACTTCCATAAGTGTTGATTGACTCCTTCCAATTTAGTATTGAGTACATGTGGTGTTTGTTTTTCCATTCTTGTGATACTTCTTTTAAAGAATGTTCTCCAGTTTCATCAAGGTTGTTACAAAAGATACTAGAGCACCATTTTTTATGACTGAGTAATACTCCATAGTAAAGCTATACCACATTTTATTAACCCATTTATATATTGATGGGCATTTGGGTTGTTTCCGCATCTTTGCAATTGTGACTTGTGCTGTAATAAATGCTCAAGTCCAAATGTCTTTTTAGTAAATTGTCTTTTTTTCCTTTGTGTAAATACCTAGAAGCGAGGTTGCTACCTCAAATGATAGGTCTACTTTCAGTTCTTTGAGATCTCTCCATGTTACTTTCCACAGAGGTTGTACTAGTTTGCAGTTCCACCAAAAGTGTATGAGTGTTCCCTTCTCTCTGTTGTTTTGGGACTTTTTGACAAAAGACATTCTCACGGGGAGTTAGGTGTTACCTCCTTATGGTTTTGATTTGCATTCCTCTGATTAGAGAGGCTGAGCATTTTTTCATGTGTTTGTTGGTCATTAGATTATTTTCATCTGAAAAGTTTCTGTTCATGTCTTTTGCCCCCTTTTTAATGGGGTCGCTTGATCTTCCTTGTTTATTTGCTTGAGTTCTTTGTAGATTCTGGCTATCAGCAATTTATTGGATGTATAGCATGCAAACATTTCCTCTCACTCTGCAGGTTGTTTATTTACTCCATTGATTGTGCCCTTGGCTATGTAAAAATGTTTTAATTTGATCAGGTTCCATTTGTTTACTTTTGTTTTTGCTTTTGGGGTTGTCCTCATAAATTCTTTCCCTAGGCTGATATCTATAAAAGTTTTTCCAACATTTTCTTCTAGAATTCTTATACTTTCCTGCCTTAGGCTTAAGCTTCATTCCAGAGATGCAAGGACACATACACAAATTTATAAATATAATTCAATATAGTAAATAGATGCAAAAACAAGAGCAGTACGATCCTTTCAATAGATGCAGGAAAAGGCATTTAATAAAATTCAGCACCCTTTTATGATAAGAACACTTAACAAAATTGGTATAAATGAGACTACCTCAAAATTTAAAAAAAAAACATGTATGACAAAACCATACATCTATTGAATGGGGAAAAATTGAAAGCATTTCTGCCTAGAACTAGAAACAGACAAGGTTGCCCACTTTCACCCTTTCTATTCAACATAGTGCTGGAAGTCCCAGTCAGAGACATCATGCAAGAGAAGGAAAGCCAGCATATTCAAATGGAGAAAGAGGTCAAACTATCACTCTTTCCTGACGATACAATCTTATTTCTAGCAAATCCCAAAGAAGCAACCAAAAGACTCCTGGTATTGATAAATAAATTCAGCCAAGTCTCAGGCTATAAAATCAATGTTCGTGAATCAATAGCTTTCATATCTGCCAACAGCAGTCAAATGGAGAATCAAATCAAAGATGCAATCCTTTAACAGTAACAACACAGAAAATAAAATACCTAGGACTGTACTTTAACAAATGAGGTAAAAGAACTATATATGGGGAACTATGAAGCACGAGGAAAGAAACTGCAAAGGATGTAAACAGATGGAAAAATATATCATGCTCATTGATTGGCAGAGTCAACATTGTTAAAATGGCCAATACCCAAAGAGGTTTACAAATTTAATGCAATCCCAACTAAAATATCAACTCCATGTTTCATAGATCTAGAAAAAATAGTTCTATGCTTTGCATGGGACAAGAAAAGATCCCAAATGGCCAGTACAACCTTACATAAAAAGAACAAAGTGGGAGGGGCGGAGCAAGATGGCAGCCGAGTAACAGCTTCCTTGCGGCTGGGCACGGTGAGACTGGGGAGAGAGGACTTCAGGCATCTCTGGCAGGCGGGATCTACCCAGGAACTTCCCCTTGGGGACACAGGGAGACAGCGTG
>CAUYRH010074529.1:0-36000 GCA_963574655.1 Perodicticus potto
TTAAGACAGAGCCTCAATCTGTCACCCTGGATAGAGTGCTGTGGCATCACAGCTCACAGCAACCTCCAATTCCTGGGCTCAAGCGAGTCTCTTGCCTCTGCCTCCCAAGTAGCTGGGACCACAGGTGCCCGCCACAACGCCTGGCCATTTTTTGGTTGCAGCCGTCATTGTTGTTTGGTGGGCCTGGCTGGATTCGAACAGCCCATTGAGCCACAGGCGCCAAGCCAAGAGACTTTCTTAAGCCCTAGAATTTGAGGTTGCTGTGAGCTCTGACGCCAAGGCCCTCTACTGAGGGTGACATAGTGAGACTGTCTCAAAAAAAAAAGACATTCCACACCTAAGTTAGCCTCCTCAGCAGCCTAAGCCTTTCATTCCTGTCCCCATAGCCTACGGATAGAAAAGAGGACAATTTCAAAAGAACACGTGCGCTCCCAGCTGGGGAAAGCGCTGGGCATATTCAGGTTTCACTCTAGCAGTCAGGGCCCCAGGCACTGAGGGCCTGCGCCAGGCAGCAAGTCTTTATCCACACCTGCTGCCTGCCAGAGGTGCAGGGGGGCTCTGCGCTGCGCTGCGGGTGCCTTTAGTGACGAAAGAGCAGGTAGGGCCCAGGGCAGGCTGTCTGGGCTGGGCGGGGCGGGGGCAGCCGGCTGGGTGAGGCCCAGATTCCCCAGGCTGATAAGGCAGCCTGTAAACACCCAGCAAGGGGAGGGGGCAGAGGGCAGGCAACCAGATGGCAGGAGAGGGGGGAAACCGGAGCCCAGATCTAGCTGCAGGAAGTGGGGCCTGATGTGGAAACATCGAAACATCCTGTCCAGAGGGGACTAGACTGGTGGCCATTGGCGATCACTCCTCCACCATGGAGGCAAGGTCAACTCAAGGTGGGGCTGCCTGCCTGGGCGCTTGGCCAAGACCCTGGCTCCTGACATCTCAAAAGGACATGATCAATGGGTCTCTATCGGGGTTGCTCTGCTACCTAACACTGCTGGGTGGGGCGGGGGCAAGTAGAGAAGCTGAAGCAAGCTACCCTCCATAGAGAAACTCAGCAGAAGGACTGTCTGAGAGAATTTGACTCTCACAGGAAAATCCTGATCATCACCATCAGTGAGCAGCATCAATTCCAACACCTAATTGTGTCAAAGGCTTCCTGCGGCGTTTGGTGCTTCATTCTGTTCTGTCTTGCAGTGCTTTCTAATTGGAACCTCAGAGGGTCAGAGCCCACTAAGCCTTATCAAAGGATCACCTAACTCATCCACTTCACTTTACAGCTGGGAAGACTGGGATTCAGACAGAGGTAGGGACTTGGCACATTAATGGCAGACCTGCAATTAAAGTTCCTGCTTTGGACTGTTTTCCACTGTCTACCCTAATGCTTTAGTTCTAGCCTCCAACTCTCTTGCTTAGGGCTGGACCTGCTGTGCACACCCACTGAACCTGTACTTAATCTTCTTTAGGATTATAGGGAGCCTGGGAAGAGGAAAGAGCCTCGGAATCATAAATCAAAAGACCTCAACTTGTGTGGCCTTGGGTGTGCTGCTGCCCGTCTATGGGGATCAGATTAAAAAAAAACAAAACAAAAAAAACACTTTCTTAGATATAGTTCACATAGCATAAGATTCACCCACTTGAAGTGTACACTTCAGTGATTTTTAGTATTTTCACAAAATTGTACGTCTATTACCAGAATATATTTTGGAACATTTTTATCATCCTCACAAAATAAAACCCATACCTATTAATACTGTCCCTAATTTCTCCCCAACCCTTGGGCCTTGGTTTTTGGTTTTTATCTTCATCAGTCAACTTCATGGGCCTCAGTTTTGAAGAGACACTTGCTATAGACATGTTTTGGGGGAGAACCTTGCAATATTGTTTAGGCAGATGGGCTAACTCAGCTTACTGGGAACTTAGATACCTACCACAGAGAAGAAAGAATAGGGTGGGCCCAGTGATCAAGCCCCTGGCTACAGGCCTGGCACATATGAGGTGTTCAAGGCTGACTTTCCATAAATATTTGAATAAACATGTGAACCAACACCCCAAGATAAGAACCCAGACTTGTGTTATGTATAAGCCAAGACCAAGTGTATATTTATGGGGCAGGGACCATGCCACAGCTACTTTAGATCTGAAACCAGGAAACTGTCTGGAAACAGTAGGTCCCTGAGGTGCAGGACAAGTCAGCTTCCACATCAACAGAACTGGAAGTCTCCTACTACAATCCCCCTCCCCTGCAGCTGGCTATAGGAGCTCAAATGGTTTCCATTTTGGTGTAGACTTGGCCCAGGAAGTTAGTATTCTCTTACGAGATGCAGCAAGCATTAGTTTGAGATTGAGGTCTCAAGGGTCATGGGACACAGTCCTGGGAAGTATTTTTTAGGGGACCTCGCAGGGACTCTGAGGCTTCGAAGTTGAGAGTTGTGAAAGGGACTTAGAGATCAAGGTTATACAGGTCTGGGTTTGAGTTCTTCCATTTTTTGGCAGCGGGCCTTGATTATGTTACCTAATCTGTGAGCCTCACTTCTGCTATTTTAAAATGGAACTGTTAAAACAAAATTATTACCAAAACATAACAGATTTTACTGAAAACAAAGTTCAACATGTGTTGGAAATAAAGCTGGGTTCAAACCCCAGTGCCACTCACTAGCTACTTTGTAAGGATGGTGTAAGAGTGAACAGAGATAACGTATGGCAAGTGCCTGGCACAACACCATCCCCACAATCTGTACCCCAGAAGTATAAATCCCTGCCACCTTCCCTGTGCTCTACCTTGTCACCCTGTAATTTCTACTGCCTGGCCCCCTTCCCCAGAAGCAGGAGGAGCAATATGAAGTGATATCAGAGGGTGCTGAAGAAAATCTTGCCCACATTTACACAAGCACCCTCGCCCCTCTGCTCCTCCCCCAGCAGGTCATGGCTGAGGCCACAGTGACCACACCCGCCATCCCGGGCCCACCACGGGCTTAGATCAGTTCCAACCCCACAAGTACTCACCCTGAGCTGGCATCAACCTCAAATACTTCCACCCTCTCCACTCAGGCTCAATGTGCCTTCCAAACACGTGCCACCAACTTTGAGCCAGGTTTGTCACCAAACCCTGGCCTTGGGTTTGCACTGCAGATGTAGGGAGGGGCTGGCAGGAACCCAGGTGCATATCCAGATGCTGTCTCTGAGGTTTCCTTGGCATCCCCCATGCCAGCTGTGAATCAGTATTTACTCCAACCCACAAGGGTAGAGAAGCAGGCACTCCCCTCAGGGGCGACAGGGCCTAACTTGGGGAACTGGTTCCTATTTGTCTTTGGGGGCCATGGAAGGAGAGAGGACAGGGAAAAGGGGTCCTCTTGACAGAAAGCCTGTCTGGGAAGGGCTCTTGGCCATAGTGCAAAAGATTGACTTCTCAGATCCTGGAGCAGTATCAAGATCATCTCACGAAGTTTTGGCTGGCACATCCAGAACCATTATTTCTAGGAGTCCCCTTAGGTTCTCTCACAACTCCTTAAACCTCAGGGAACAATAACACCATGGGGGGACTAAGGTGATTATGTCCACCCACCGGTAGACTCCCATCCCAGGAATCAAGGCTTCTAGAAACAGTGTCATGTGTTCTGGCCTGTCCCTAGGAGGACTGGGAAGAGGTGCAGGACCTCAGGCTGTTACTGCCGGTCTGACCCATGGCCTTGGGATGGTCTCACTGAGCAGATCACCTGCTGCCTGGAGGATCTGTTATAGGCACACAGACCTACTGCTAGGAGCCCCACCTTGCAAGTGTTAAGTCACCACACCAAATCATCAGCCACTATAGAATATGAGAGTTTCCTGTTCCATCACCCAGAAAATGCCAGTACCCTTGACCCACATGTGATATAATCCACTTGACCCTTGAACAACATGGGTTTGAACTGCACAGGTCCACTTTCACGTGGATTTTTTTACAGTACTTGCCAGATGCATAAACCCACATTTTTTTTTTTTTTTAATAAACTCACATTTTTGGAGGGCCAACTTTTCACATGTGTGGGTTCTGCAGAGCCAACTGTGTGCCTTGAGTATCCTCAGATTTTGGTACACCCGGGGGTCCTGGAGCCTATGCCCTGCAGATACCGAGGCATAACTGGACTGTGCTCTCCATTGTTGCCTCTGTCCTTTGACACTAGGGACAAGCCCCCTGAAAAAATATGAAGTGACATAGATTTCAGTGTCACTTGGTTCTTCAAATTAATCCCTCATCCTTGGTCTGCTATTAGGTCCTCTTGCATCAACCTGTCCCTTCATGCAAAGCCACCCAGGGCTAATCCTTACTGGACATTGACCTAAGCATTTATATTCCAGTTTTTTATCCACTCCTCTAAGGCTAGGCTCACTCCACCCTTGGGCAATAGCTAGGTAAAATGGTTACGTCATTTCTACTCGTCTGGTAGCAGGGGACAGTTTGTGAAGACAGCCCCAGTCTCCCTCCCAGGTAATGCATTAGTCTGTATCCGCCCCTTAACCCAAAGCTGCCGGTAGACCTGCTGCTGGGGCGTCCCCTTGTGTAGCCAGCTGTCTCCTCAGCCTTCCTGTGAGGGATCCTCCCCCCTCGCCACTCAGGGCCCCTCCCCTCTCTGCACTCCCTGACCTGTGCGAGGCGGGGGCGGGGCTGGGAGGGCCAGCAGGCCCAGAAGGGGAAACTGCAGAAACCCCTGGGACAGGAAGTGGCAGAGAGGGGCTGTTTCCGGCCGGCAGAGCTGGGGTGCGGTGAGAGGTGGCCCTATCGCCTGCCCCACTGCCTATCTTCTGTGGGCCCTGGGAGTTTGGGGAGAGGTGAAATGAAAGTCCTTTCCTTGCTACCCCCTCTAAAAAAGTGGAATCTTTGAGCCCAACCGAGGCCATCTTCATTTTTTAGGGAGAGGAATTCAAACAGTAGGGCAGACAGCTCAACAGGAGGGCAGGGCAGGTGGGTATGGAGGGGGGGCCCACAGGGGTAGCAGAAAAGCATAGCTGGGCAGGGGACCCTTCTGCAAGCTTTGGTTCTGAGAGTAGATGATCAGGACTGCACCTACTAAAAACTGGGCCCATTGGAAATGCAACAGATCACTCTCTAAATCACAGGGCTAGAAAGGGACTGAGACTACCCAGTCCAACCCTCTCATTATGCAGATGAGGAAATAGAGGTGCATAAGCACAAGTGACTTGCTCCAGGTCACATCATGGGCAGAGCCAAGACCAGAACTCAAGTCTCCTAACCCTAGAACAGGACTTTCTTTCTGATGAAAATCTGCTGAGTTGTATTTGGCGTCCCACACCTCCTTCCAGGCACCTCCATCCCCAAGTGCTATGTGACATTCTCAGAAATGAGCTTGATGAATTCATTCACAGTCTCGGGGTCAGCAAACTTTTCCTGTAAAGGTCTAGATGATAAATATTTTAGGCACCACAGCCCATATGAACTCTGTCACAATTACTTACAAGGCAAAAGTAGCCACAGACCATACATAAACAAATGAGCATAGCTGTGTCCCAATAAAGCTATGTGTCACAAAATATCCTTCTTTTTATTTTTTCTCCCATTATTTAAAAATATAAAAACCAGGGCCAGATGCAGTAGCTCATGCCTGCATCCTAACACTCTGGGAGGCCAAAGACAGGAGAATTGCTTAAGGCCAGGAGTTCCAGACCAACCTGAGCAAGAGTGAGACCCTATCTCCACACAAAAAATTAGCCTATAGTCCCAGCTACTTAGGAGTCTGAGGCAGGAAGATCATGTGAGCCCAGAAGTTTGAGGTCGCTGTGACGCCATGGCACTCTAGCCTGGGCGACAGAGTGAGACTCTGTCTCAAACAAAAAATGTAAGGAAAAAATTTTTAGTTCAACGAGTCATATGAAAACAGACAGCAGGCTGGATTAGGCACTTGGGCCATAGTTTTCAATCTCTTGCTTGGTCTGAGAAGTCAAGCTAAGGTGTCATGGGGAAGAGGAAGAGGAGAGAAGCTAGCAGCAGGTGGGGAGGAAACTGAGAAGGCTTTGAAAGGTGACATTTGCTTCAGATCTAGAACTGCAAAAGTTGGAGGAGGCCATATCAGGCCTAGAGGACAGTGTGAACACAGGCGCAGAGATGGTGCAGTCACTGAAATTTAAATGTGTTCTGCACATGTGTGGCCTCATTGTTATTTGCCAGCCTGGATCTTCAGCTGCTGTGTGTTCTGCTGTGTGTGCCAGAGGAAAAGGGTGGCTTTGTTGAGCTGCAGGGAGACAATGAGGAGGGAAAGAAGAGGGGTCACCTGGAAGTCACTGGTAGGAGACGAGCAGGAGACTAGCAGTGTGACCTCGAGCAAGTCGATTCCCCTCCTGCAGGGACGTAGTATCTGAAGTTGGGTAATAAAAGGGGTGGATGCAATCATCTTTCAGGTCCCTTTTCACTTTGATATCCTGGGACTCTGACTCAAGGAGAGGTTTAATTTAATTTAATTTATTTATTTATTTGCAGTTTTTGGCCGGGGCTGGGTTTGAACCCTGTCACCTCCAGTATATGGGGCCAGTGCCCTACTCCTTTGAGCCACAGGCGCCGCCCTCATGGAGAGGTTTTTTTTTTTTGTTTTTTTTTTTTTTTGTAGAGACAGAGTCTCACTTTATCGCCCTCAGTAGAGCGCCGTGGCGTCACACAGCTCATGGCAACCTCCGACTCCTGGGCTTAGGCGATTCTCTTGCCTCAGCCTCCCGAGTAACTGGGACTACAGGCGCCCGCCACAACGCCCGGCTATTTTTCTGTTTTGCAGTTTGGCCGAGGCCGGGTTTGAACCTGCCGCCTTCGGTATATGGGGCCGGCGCCCTACTCGATGAGCCACAGGCGCCGCCCCTCATGGAGAGGTTTTAATAGTGTGGGTGAGAGAGAAGGAGGAATCCAAGGAGCTCTTAATGAATTCCAGAGCCGAAGCTGCTCTCCCTGTCTGGCCAGGCCTGAGAGGCTGTCTTTCTGCCCCCAAGTAGGGGATGCTGGAGTATGGGCCTTGTGCCTGCAATACTGCCCTTTGTTTTTGCTGGCCTGGGGAGTGGCTAGTGGAGGAAGAGGAGATTTGGGAGGGACCCCACCACAGCACCTCCCACCCAGGAGAGTCCCAGATCTGATCAAGGAGCCTTGGCATTAGTTTCTAGGACACACTGGCAGGTGCCTTCACAAAGAGCACTAGCCCTTCAATAAAAGTTATCTGACTTAATATCCTGTTGGTGCCCAGTCACAGATTACCCCAGTTTGAAAAAATCCACTAATGAATTTAATTAGTCTCTGGTCAGTGTTTCTGTTCCTTCTCTCCCTCCCCCAACAATGGAAGCAATCAGGCCTTCCTGGGGGCTACGGGTAGGTGTCATTCTAAGCAACCGTTCATTCAGCACAAGCAACTCTGCCACATCATTATATTGCACCAACTGTTCTAGGCGAGGCCAGCTCATTCAGCCACTGGATGCCTGTGTTTGCCCCTTCTGCCCTGTAGCCCCACCTCCAGACAGAATGGAGGCTTAGCAAAATGACTGTCTGCCCCTCCCTGATATTCCTAGGGTTTTCAAGAAAATCCCAACTTCAAAATGTCCAAGCTGAATACACTGTCCTGCCATATTTCCTGCCCCACTCTGTATCTTTTAACATTCTTGCAGCAAGAACAGGCTGACATCTTGGTGTCCTCCATAGCTACTGTATTAGGCTCATACCCAGAGCAAACTACTCTTCCCAAAGAACTGCTTTGCTCAGTGTGGTGGCTCACGCCTGTAATCCCAGCACTTTGGGAGGCCAAGGTGGGAGGATCTGTTTGACACTATCCTGGGCAACATAACGAGATGCCGTTGTTCCAAAAAATAGTTAAGAAAAAAGTAGCAGGACTGGGCAGTTCCTGTGGTTCAGTGGGTAGGGCACCAGCCCCTTATACCGAGGGTGACGGGTTCCAACCCAGCCCCGGTCAAACTGCAACAAAAATTAGCTGGGCATTGTGGCAGGCGTCTGTAGTCCCAGCTACTTGGGAGGCTGAGGCAAGAGAATTGCCTAAGCACAGGAGTTGGAGGTTGCTGTGAGCTGTGATACCAGGGCACTCTACCAGGGCGATAAAGTGAAAAAAATAGCAGGGCACAGTGATGCACAGCTGTAGTCCTAGCTACTTGGGAGGCTGAGGCAGAAGCATTGCTTCATCCCAGGAGTTCGAGGCTACTGTGAGCTCTGATTATGCCACTGCATTCCAGCCTGAGTGACAGGGTGAAATCCTGTCTCAAAAACCCCCCTGCTTTTTTCTGCTCAGGAATCTATAATAACTTTCAGTTGCTCTCCAAATGAAGCTCTCATTGCACTGTCTGATGGATCTAGGTCCCATACACTTATCCAGATCCACAACCAATCCTCCCCTCTCCTTGTAGTCAGATTGGTGTTTCTTTCTTTCTTTCTTTTTTTTTGAGACGGAGCCTCAAGCTGTCGCCCTGGGTAGAGCACTGTGGCATCACAGCTCACAGCAACCTCCAACTCCTGGGCTCAAGCGAGTCTCCTGCCTCCACCTCCCAAGTAGCTGGGGCTACAGGCGCCCGCCACAACGCCCGGCCATTTCTTGGTGGCAGCCGTCATTGTTGTTTGGCGGACCCGGGCTGGATTCGAACCCACCAGCTCATGTGTACGTGGCTCGCGCCTTAGCCCATTAAGCCACAGGCACTGAGCCGAGGCTTAGTTTTTTACTGAGTCTCCAATTATACCTAATAAATTTGTTGCCTCTCTTTGATAATGAATATATTAACAGCCAATATTTAGAATACATGCTTATTCTGTACAATAAAAGTATGTTAATTTTCCTACCTAACATGCTTATTGTTTTCTAATATTTGTTAATATTTCAGATTAGACTTCAATGACAAGAGAACCAATGCAATATGGTCAACATTTGGGAGTTAGGAACTATAGTTTTTAATCTCACCAAAGGTCCACCACCAAATCATTTCTACCTTCTGAGAACCCTGAGTTTGAGATTTTAGCATGATTTAAATCCTGATGTTTGTGACAATATTATGCAGGTAATTATTCTTTATAGTACTGAAGAAGTCACTAGTATCTAATCAGGCAGCTATGATGTTTAGATGAGCCATCTAATTTGTACTTTTCCTCATTTCTCCCACCCCCTGCCTTTTTTTTGCCACCTCATACCCAAACTCAACACTTTCTATAAGGCAAGATTTTATTACAAAATAAATGAACTTTCTATTCAAAGTGTTTCTCTTATTCTCCTGACCTTATCTCCTTTTCTATCCACAAATTGAATATATGGTTTATGAACTGTTTTATAAAGGCATCTGAGTGAATGGCTGGGAGACTTTAAATAAACCTATTCTAAATTAATGCTCTCTGAGAGAGTAAAAATTCTGGTTAATTTTCTTCTCATTTATGCATCCCTAGAGGAAGATTTCTTTTAAGTTTTGTGATTCTAAGTACTTTAGAAAGTCATATTTTCTGATGAGAAGAAATGATGTCTAAAGTAGTATTAGTAGACCTATGCTTTGGTTACAATCATTAGTGAATTTAACATTTGATTTAGTTATTAAATTTTTATAATTTTTATCATCTATAAAAGTGTGGAAAATAATCTTACAATTATTAAAGAAACAAATGGAACTGCCTCAAAAGTAAAATTATTCAAATAAAACAGCTATTACCATTTTACAACTACTCTAGAGATATCTATTTATATCACTCTAGACTATACATTAACACTAGAGTCTATATCACTCTAGACTCATATTCTATATATAGAATCACCATATGCAGCACAAGGGTTCTATTTTACTTTTACAAGATTAAATTTCTAATACTGTTTGAATGAGCAGAAACATTTTTAATAAAATATTACAGGGGAAAATTTTTGTCTTATCTTAGTTTTAGTCTCTGAGTTATTCATGGATTTAGTTTGTAAAATGTGAAGAAAAATCTATATTACTTGATCATTGTAAATAGAAATATTTTGAACTCATTTTGAACTACCATAAAACCCATTAATTAATTTGTATTGACAAGAAAGATTTAATTTGAATCAGACCCCAAATTAAATTTAGCTTTACTGTACATTTACTAGGGTAAATTTAGTATATCACATGTTTGAGAGTGAGTATATGTTTTTAATTTTAAAATATAGCTAAATTAATTTAAAAACAAGATCTGAATTGTAGGCTTGCAAAATTCACATGACATTTCTGTAGAACTCTCAGATTCTGAGGAAAACAAATTTTAAAGCCTCTAAGATGGTTTATTACATGTATCTAGTTCTCAGACAAAAACAAGTGGATCCGGGAATTGGTTCTAATTAGAACATCTACGAAGGCCTATTCCTGTAATAAAAAGTGCCTGTCATGGAGTCAAATAAATACCTTTTACCTGTTAATCATTCAGTAAAAGTATTATAAAGAGGGACTTTCACTTAGCTCA
The DNA here is from genome assembly GCA_963574655.1 of Perodicticus potto. Lineage (NCBI taxonomy): Eukaryota > Metazoa > Chordata > Mammalia > Primates > Lorisidae > Perodicticus > Perodicticus potto. The sequence continues at coordinate 10,412 of CAUYRH010074529.1, forward strand.
CTATCACACCTCCTAGCTTAGTAGTAAAGCCATTGAGATGAGGGAAAGAAAGAAGGTTGGGGTCAAAAGTGCACTTTCCTAAAGATCTCTTCTGTCTTTCCCTTGAAAAATGACATGATTGATCCTCGTTTACACAATCAGCTCAGCCTGAGCCGTTACCTAACATCATTAAGCAGATTCTATCATTCCTGTTGAAGCCTGTCTAAAGTAGAGTTACATTTCTCCCTCCTTGCTTGGATAGCTGAGATCTAGACACAGTGTCGGGAGGGAGGTGCCACTCGGTATTTACATTACAGCTTCACTTTGCCTGCTTCAAGTTAAACTTAGTGCAAATTACACCCCAAAATGACCAGAGGAGTATAACCAACTTTTTAAAGTTTAAATAACCTAGACATAGATGAAAAATATTGACTCTTTGGGAGTCCTTAACTTGAAAATTTCAGTTGCCAGAGAGAAGGTTTTCTTATCTAAGCTGGTACTGGAAAAACTTTAGGGACAACCCAATTATGGCATCTAGATTTACATGGTTGTATAGTTTCAGATCTAGGGAAATCCATACAGTGATCAGAGTGATTTCACTGCCACCCTAGTGATGCGGGTCTCCTCTTAGGGCAGGACTTAAAAGAGAAAAGGAGCTGCCTCAATTGTATAATCCCTATCTTTGTTGTAGAGAGAAGGAATTAAGATAAAAGAAAAACCAATCAGCCATTTATTTGGTCCAAGTATTTCCCCTATGTTTTATGGTCTCTTGTATTACATAGTTGGTATAGGCTACAAAAGAACACCACTGACATTCTAGAAATATACATTGCGGTTTCCCTTTTTGTAGTTGCTTTAGTGGGATGATTATTTTCTTTTAAAATTCACCCAGTTTTAAAAATCACCCAGAAGTCAGCTGCATCATGGCCAGCACAGCCAGCCAAGGAACTGAGTGGGGGTGATGTAGCCATGGGCTTTTGTTTTTTCATAAAAAGGTAGACTGTTGTTCTGTAAATGTTGACTGTTCAATAACCTATTTGCCTTTGAGGGTGTGGACTTTAAACTAGAACAAAAACTGTATGTACAGAGATTGAACCATTGGATCAATTACTGGCATTGACACACACAAAAAATATTTCTATGGGTCTTCGTGGCAAGTATCTTACATGTAACTGAGAAGTGTGGTTATCCCTCGAATACAAAGCATCCCAACATCAAGTCCAGACATTCAACCCTGGGCAGTGGTGCTCTGCTGCCTTTGTCTCTGTGCTTATATTCAGCAAATACAAACCACTTCTACTCCAACAAGTCATTGTTTAACCACTTCTGCATTTCTGAATCTTGTTGATTTTTATTTTAATTTTTAAAATTAATATACTTTCTTTGAGTAGTTTTGAGTTCACAGCAAAATTGAGTAGAAAGAAAAGAGAGTTCCTAAATATCTCCTATCCTCAAACATACACAGCATCCCTCATTATTAATATTTATTCCATGAGGGTATAGTTGTTAATCAATAAACCTGCATTGACACATCATTATCACCCGGAGCCCATAGTTTACATTAGGGTTCACTCTTGGGTACATTCTATGGATTTTGATTAATGCACTGCCTTAAAAATCTTCAGTGCTCTGCTTATTCATCCCTTCTTCCTGTGTCTGTAGTTTTGTCTTTTCCATAATGTCATATAGTTTGAATCATTCTATCTAAGTCTTCTTGTAGCCTTTTCACATTGGCTTTGTTCACTCAGTAATATGCATGTACATTTGCTCCGTGTCTTTCCATGGTTTGATACCTCATTTGTGTTTAGTGCTGAATAAAATCCCTTTGACTAGATGTAGCACAGTTTGTGTATTTACTTACTTAAGGTCATCTTGATGGCTTCCAGATTTTGATGATTATGAATAAAGCTGCTATAAACATGTGCAGATTTTTATATGGACATCCATTTTCAATTCACTTGGTAAATATCAAAGACAATGATTGGTGGATTGTATGGGATAGGTTTATATAACTTTGTAAGAAACTTCCTACTGTCTCCAAAGAGGCCATACCATTTTGTATACTAACCAGCAGGGAATGAAAAGTTCTTAGGCATTTGGTGTTGTCAGTGTTTGGAGTTTGTTCTTTCTAATGGGTGTGTAGTGGTATCTCAATGATGAGTTAATTTGCAATTCCCTAATGTCGTATGATGTTGAACATCTTCCCATATACTTATTTACCATCTGTATATGTTCTGTGGTGAGATGTTCATTCAGGTTTTTTGCCCATTTTTAAATAAGATTGTTTATTTTTTCATTATTGAGTTTTAAGAGGACTTTGTAATTTTGGATACAAGTGCTTTATCAGATGTCCTTTGAAAGTATTTTTCCCCACTGTTTGGCTAGTCTTCTTATTCTCTTCACATTACCTTCTATAAAGAAGAAGTTTTTATTTTAATAAATTCAGCTTATTGCTTATTTCTTTCATAGATCATGGATTTGGTGTTGTATTTAAAAAGTTATCCGAATACCCAAGGTGACCTTGATTTTCTTCTAGTATCCCCTAGGAATATTATAGCTTTGCATTTAGATCTATTGTCCATTTTGAGCAATTTTTTAAATGCATGGCATAAGATCTGTGACTAGATGTATTAGTACTTTTTTGCATATGGATGTCTAGTTATGCCAATACCATTTTTTGAAAAGCCTATCTTTTTTTCTTTTTGCAGTTTTTGGCCAGGGCTGGGTTTGAACCCGCCACCTCCAGTATATGGGGCCAGCGCCCTACTCCTTTGAGCCAAAGGCACCGCCCTGAAAAGTCTATCTTTACTTCATTTTATTAAGTAAAGGAATATTACTCCTTGTTAAAGATTAGTTGTCCTTATTGATGTGGGTTTATTTCTGGGCTTTGAGTTCTGTTCCACTGATCTATTCTTTCACCAATACCACATTGTCTTGATTTTTATACCTTTATAGTAAATCTTGAACTCAGGTCACTTGGAGCCAACTATGATCTCTTCAATATTGAGCTAGCCGTTCTGAGTCTTTTGCCTCTCCATAAAAACTTTAGGATTACTTTGTTGATACCCACAAAATAACTTGTTGGCATTTTGATTGGACTTGAGATCAAGTTGGAAAGAAGTAAAATCTTGACACTAATGAGTCTTCTCCTTCATGAATACGATCTATTTCTCCATTTATTTAGTTTATCTTTGATATCTTTAACCAGACCTTTGCAGTTTTCCTCATGTAGATCTGGTACATATTTTGTTAGATCTATTTCTAAGTATTTCAATCTGGGGGGAATGCTAATGTAAGTGGTAAAGTCTTTTTAATTACAAATTATACATGTTCATTGAGTAAATAGGAAAGTGACTGACTTTTGCATATATATGTATTAACCTTGCATACTGCCACCTTGCTCTAATTGCTTATTAGTTCCAGGAGGGGGTTGTTTGACTGATTTCATCAGGTTTTCTATAAAGAAGATCTTGTCTTATGTGAGCCTGAACATCTATATTTCTTCTTTCCCAGTCTGATTCCTTTTATTTCCATATTTTGTCTAATTGCCCTAGCTAGGATTTTTAGTGCAATGTTGAAAAGCAGTGATGAGAGGGGATATCCTTGCTGTGCCCTGATCTTAGAGTTTCTCAACATTGAGAACGATGTTAGTTGTAGGGTTTCATAGATGTTCATAATCAAGTTGAATAAGTTCCCTGTATTTCTCGTCTACTAACAATTTCTTTTTTAATCATGAATAGGTGTTAGATTTTGTCAAATAATTTTTGTGCATCTATTAATGTGTTCATGAGATTTTTTTCTTTAGCCTATTGATATGATGGACTACCTAAATTGATTTTTGGACATTGAACCAGTCTAGTATACCCAGGATAAATCTCATTTGGCTGTAGTGTCATTCTTCTTATACATTGCTGGATTGAACTTTCCTTTATTTAGAAAGTTGAGGATTTTTATATCTATGTTCATAAGAGATATTGGCCTATAGTTTTCATTTCCTATAAAGTATTTGTGTGGTTTAGGTAATAAAGTAATGCTGATTTGGTTAAATTAGTTAGGTAGTATTCTCTCTGACCCTTACCTCTCACAACATATAAAACTTAACTCATATGGATAAAAGATTTAACTCTAAGGCATGACAGTATAAAAACCCTAGAGAAAGTGTAGGAAAAATTTAACTTTATTGGTCTAGGGAAAGAATTGTGAAGATCCCACTGGCAATGTCAGCAACAACAAAAATAAACAAATGGGACCTGATCAAGTTAAAAAGTTTTTGCACAGATAAGGACATAATCAACAAAGCAAAGAGACAACCTTCAGAATGGGAGAAGATATTTGCACACTACATATTCGACAAAGGGCTAATAGCCAGAATCTACAAAGAACTCAAGCATATCCATAAGAAAAGACCAACAACCCTTTTGAAAACTGGGCAAAAGTAATGAACAGAAAGTTTTCTCATGAGAACAGATGAATGGCTAAAAACATGAAAAAGGCTCATTTTCCCTAATCATCTGAGAAATGCAAATCAAAACCACGTTGACATACACATATCACCTAACTCCAGTGAGAATGGCACATGTTACAAAGTTCCAAAGCAACAGATATTGGCATAAATGTGGAGACAAGGCAACACCTATGCATTATTGGTGGGACTAACTACAAGCTAGTGCAGCCCTCATGGAAAGAAGTATAGAGATTCCTCAAAGAACTGAAAGTAGACCTACCATTTGATCCTGCAATCCCATTACTAGGTATCTACCCAATAGAAAAACAGACATTTTACCATAAGGACATTTGCACATGTTTATAGCAGTACAATTCACAATCACAAAGATATGGAAACAACCCAAATGCCCATCAACATGTGAATGGATTAATAAATTGTATAAATGTATACCATGGAATACTATTCTACCATAAATAAGATGGAGATTTTGTATCTTTTGTAAAATCCTGCATGGATTTGGAGAACATACCTTAAGTGAAGTATCACAAGAATGGAAAACCAAGCATCCCTTATACCCAGTAGTAAATTGAAACAAGTAATTAATAGCTACATGCTCACATAAGAGAAAAATTCAATTAAACTCAAATAGGGTGGTGGGGGGAGGGGTTGAGTAAGTTCCCACCCAACAGGTACATTGCACAAGTATATGGCATACTTCCTGGGTCAAGGACACAGCTGCAGCTTGAACTTTAATCTTACAAAAGCAAACTATGTAACCTAATCATATATGCCCTCATATTAATCTTAAAAAAAAAAAAAACTGGGAAGGCTAGTATCTTCAGCTCAAGTAACTTTATACCCTTTAACTCTGCAGAGGTGATCTCAGAAGTGACTCAAGAAGACATTAAATGTAGCTAGACATCAGTAAGTTCCCCCTCTAACACTCTTAGTTAATTTTCAGTCATGTTATTATACCTCTGCTAAAATTACCCCCAGTATCATCATCCAGTAAGGGCTGTTTTCAGTGGGTTTGGGGTACATTCCTCCCACCTTGACTTTTAGAACTCAGGACAGTGGTTAAGTTAAAGGCTGGGTTCTGAATTCCCCAGTGTTCGTCCAATGAGTACCATCCTTTCTTGATGTTCTTCTTCCTTCTCTTCTTCACTTCAAAGGCTTATACTAAAAACATCCATTTTGGGCTATAACAATGTAAGCCACCTGCCCCAGATAGTGACTTTCTCCATGGTCATGCCATCTACATGGCTTAGACTAGGTTTCCTAGCAACCAGTAAGTAAAATTTTCACTATTGTGGAATTAACAGAAATGTAATTTTAAATTTCTCATATTGGCAGAGAGAAAAATGCTTGAAATCAGTTCATTATCTTTGGGTTCTAAAGGAGAATTTATTCTTAAGAAATATGTATGTCTTTGGAATCAAGGGGAAAAATAAATGTAGCTGGAATGAAAGAAGTAACTAGAAGAAGATATAGAAAGCCATTCGAATTATGTATTTCATCAACATTTATCCTTTCAATTCTGCATCTGCATCACCTCTTTTCTTGAAGCTGTTTTTCTCTGCTTTTCTAGCCACTCTGCAGACTGCCTGGCAGTTGTTGCAGTTGGAGGGTGATAATTAATCACACCTCTTTCTCCCCATGGTAAACCAATTTTAGAGATGTAAGAATCAGACAAATTAAGATAAAAATATCAGCTTTATTCCTAATAAGACTGGACTGGAGAATGCCGATTGAATTTAAGGCCAAAGGGGTGTTGTACTTCTTTACTTCCAGAATTAAACCTTCTCAGAGATTAAGGTCTCATCCCTACAGAGATAGAATCTCTTCTGGAAACCTGCATCATGAGAGAAGAGACAAGGCAAGCAAAACCTGGGGAGGGGGGCTACTGGGGTGCAAAATTTTAACTCTGTTCAGTGGAAAACCAAGGAACAATTAAGGCCAAAAATGAAGGCCAATATCTACTATCTAAGCAGGAAGAGAAATAATAATAAGCAACAGGCAGACAGAGAGAGCAACAGTATTACTCTGGGGAAGCCACATATGAGAACCAAAGGACATGTATTTCTTCTCAAAGCAACATTTAGATGTATTTTTAAAAGACCTGGTGAAAAAGAATCTTAATTACATAATCTGGGTCGGATGTCTTTAGTTTCAGAAAGTGGTAGAGATACTATACAGGACAAATTTTACTGCCAGAAATTCTCCCACTGGACTTGGGGGCAGGACTCCAGAGAAGAGCAAAAATTATAAACTTGGAAGGTACCTTTAAAATGCCTGATATGTGTTACTACTCGGTACAAATGAGTAAAACACTTTCTTCATAATTTTTATATTTACATACAATTTCTGGCAATTAAGTTCATGAAGTCATCTTAGGAAAAGTTCTGCATACCTCATTGCTGAATATCACTATGGTCACCTTTGGAGTACTCCCCTTGGGAAGCTATGTACCAATGCCAGTGCCTCATCCACCTTTCAAAGCAATTTTGGAACACTTTTTCTAGAATAGCCATCAGAGCTGTCATTTTATTTTCCTTGATGTCCTGAATGTCATCCAAATGTCTTCCTTACCATATTTCCTTTGTCTTCAGGTAAAAAAAAAGTCATTGAGGGTCAGATCAAGTAAGTAGGGAGGGTATTCCAGTAGTTATTAGTTTACCAGCTAAATACTCCCTCACAGACAGAGCTATAGGATCTGGTGCATTGTTGTAATGAAAGAGCCATGAGCTATTGATGAAAAGGTCAGATCATTTACATTTTTTTAAACAGCCTGTTCTGCATTTCCAAATAGTAAACATAGTTAACTATTTGTCCAGTTGGTACAAATTAACAATTAACAATCTGATATCAAAAAATGTTACAACATCGTTTGGATTCTTAATTTGGACTGACAGAATATTTTTGGTCATGGAGAATTGGCTGACTTCCATCATGTCCTTTGTTTCAGAGTAGCATTAGTACACCCATGTTTCATCACCAGTGATAACATGGCGTAAAACATCATCTTGCATCTCCAAAAGGTCTTGACACACTTAGACTTCTCGTTGCTTCTCTTCATCAGTGAGCTCCTTCAGGACCATTTTGCACACACCTTTCTTATTCAAAGATTTTCAGCTAAGATTTTCCTAACTGTTTCTCTTCAATGTTTACTTGGTCTGGTATGCTTCTCACAGTAAGCTGACAGTTTTGGCACACATTTGATGAATTTTTGCAACCGTTTCATCAGTTCTGCTCATTACTGGCTGCCCTGACCTCTCATCAGTGACATTTTCCTTCCCCTCAGAAAAATATTTAATCCATTTTTACCCTGCCATTTTCTTCAGGGAATTACCTCCATAAACTGGAACTAACATGTCCCTGATTTAACTTCCACTTTTGCCAAGTTTAACAAGAAATTTAATGTTTGTTTCTTGCTCCAATTCATGCTCCAACATTCTTGCAAGGGCACACAAAAACATACAACAGTAAAAAGGAATGCGTCTCAGCAAGACACCACCACACATTGACATGAGCACAGCTATAACATACTGATTAACCAAGGTTGTGAAATCTTACCAAGTTGTTCGTACAGTGCTGCCAATGTAAATACACGATAGCAAGTTTGTGAACTTAATTGTCAGACCTCATAGATATAGAAAAGATGTACATTACCTGCCATAATGGCTAACCCATAATAGATGTTTGATAAATACTCTGTATTCCTTCGTAACTAAAATTATCTAGACCAAAAGTCAGCTATTTTTTGCTGTGAAGGACCACATACTAAGTGTTTTACACTTTGTGAACATACAATCTCTGTCATAGCTACTCAAATCTTGTAGCACACAAGCAGCCCCAGACAATTTGTTAGGGAATGTGTAGGACTGTGGTCTGTATCTTCATGCACAAAAATTGGCAGCAGATCACATTTGGCCAGCAGAATCAGTAGTTTGCTGACCTCTGGCATGAATTGAGAAATATTTCTGGAGTTTTAAATTTCTGTTAGTCTATATATTTAGTCATTTGATCTGTGATTTAGGTTCTCTAGGCTTTAAAAAATACAGAAGTAGAATTCCCCATTTTTTGTTTTCATATCACATGTTTTAAAATGTTACCAGAATTTCTTCTTTAGTAGGTCCTTGTTTTAGGGATTCAAAGAATGAATCCACGCACCACAGATTGGTGGTAATGTAGGATTTATTACACAGAAAAGAATACAGAAAAAGCAGCAGAGCTCCTGGCAGAGGGAAAGGCTTAAATCAGAAAATCTCCCCCTAGGTTCTTTGTCTAAGGATGGATACACACACACACACACACACACACACACACAGATACAATTCCTTCCCCTTGGGGGAAGATGTCAGTGTGCCTGATCTTTATGAAATTTCCCAGGCCTTGGAAACTTACTTGAAATTGACCAGGCACGGGAAATGGTGGGGGAGGGGGTTCACTGTTCAGCCGCAGGTGCAAGTGGAGGGAAACAGTGGCTGAGAGCCGAGACATTATGGCACTCTCTGAGCTGTCAACTTGGAGGTGTCTCCCCAGCAGTTGTCTGGCCCAGCCAGCTACTGGAGTCTCTTGCGGCCCCCTCTGTGTGCTCTCCAACCCGCTGGCTCCTCTGCCCACTCGGGCGCCATTGCTGCCACTGCCCTGTATCAATAATGACAAAATTTCACTGCATCCTCTTCTGTGCCTTAGCATTGCATTTATTTATTTATTTATTTATTTATTTATTTATTTACTTGTTTATTTATTCGGAGAAAGAATCTCACTCTGTCACCCTGGGCAGAGTGCTGTAGCATCAAAATCTTAAGCTCAAGCAATCCTCTTGCCTCAGCCTCCTGTGTAGCTGAGGCTAGGGGTGCCCACTACAAAGTCTTGCTAAGTTTTTATTCTGTTTTTCAGTAGAGACCGGGTCCGGCTTTTGCTCAGACTGGTCTTCAATCCCTAATCTCAAGAGATTCTCCCACCTTTGCCTCTCAGAGTATTAGTATTACAGGCTTGAGCTACTGAGCCCGGGCATCACTGTGTTTTTAAAATCCCAAATTACTTAGTAAAACTATGATTTTATGACATCTATTACAAAACAATAATTATAAAGTACAAACATTTCTGAAGTAACATAAGTCTATTTTTCTTTTCTTAGAAATGGTAATGTTTGGGTTGGATACTTCTCTTCTTTATAGATTTATCAGAGTAAGTTTATTGGCAAATCAAAACATAGCAGATAGATGTTAGTCTCCGTTTTGCCTTGTTTAAACTTCAGCCTGGGCTATGCTGGAGACCTCCTCAGTAATAAATGATTTTTAGCTCTTCTTTGTTTTTTATATTGGATAAATGCATCATAGCTATGATATAAAAGGGAAAATATAGTGGTTTAAATGTCAAATGAATTATATCCTAACTCTAGGTTTGTCATCAACTTAGTATGTTATGTTAATTAAAATTAATGTTAATGTAAATGAATATTACATTAACCCATCCTGTATGAGAGTACCATCAATTTTTCCCATTTCCCAAGCCTGCTATTCTCCTGAATTAATTTTCTATTGTTCACAAAGTGATGTTTAGAAAATTCTATCTTTTCTCTTCTTTTCTCTAGCCAAATGGAATAAATTCTTAATCATGAAGGAAGCATTTGGTGTTTTATGTGTATTTAGTGTACATTATTTAATTTTTTCACAAACACTATGAAAGTATTAAGGATAATTAAATCCTTTTTTAATAACTGAGAAATCTAAATACAAAATGATTTCAAACAATCAATTTAAGGTAGCATAGTCATAAAATAATAGAATGAGAATTTAGATCATATCCTCTCACTACTTAACCACTAATTTCTCCACTATACTGTAGAGGGTTTTTCCAAATTTTTTTACATCTATATTCTTTTCATCCACACTTCAACTTTAAAGGTTAATTATTTCTTAATTGTACTATAAACTTGTGTAATAGCATATTTGCTCCTTTAGTCAATCAACAAAGAGTTTATTGAATTCCTACTAACTAACCAAGAATTAGGGTTCTCCAAAGAAACAAAACCAATTGGATATACATAGATACATAAGAGGAGAATTATTATGGGAATTGGTTCATGCAATTATGGAGGCCTAAAAGTTCCAGGAAATACTGTCTGCAAGTTACGACATCAAGCATGTTGATGGTGTATCAGTCTGAGCTCAAAGGCTTGAAAATCAGGGAAGCCAGTGGTGCAACTGTCAGTTTGAGGCTGAGGGCCTAAGAACCTGGAAGGCCACTAATTTTGGTCCCAAATTCCAAAGGCTTGAGAACCCGAGGAGTTTCAATGTTCCAGGACAAAAGAAGGTAGATGACTTAGCTTAAGAAGAAAGCAAATTCACCCTTCCTCGACCTTTCTGTTCTATGTGAATAGCCTCTCAATGGATTGGATGGTGCTCCCCAAATTGGTGAGGATGGTTTTTCTTTACTCAGTCTACTGATTCAAATGCCAATCCCTTTTGGAAAGACCCTCACAGATATACCCAGAAATAATATTTTGCCAACTTCTGGAGTATTCCTTAGTCCAGGCAAACCGACACATAAAATTGAGCATCACAGCATCCCTGTGTTACTTTCCCACTATATTCAAGACAATCAGAAATTTAGCACCATGTCTTTTTCACATCATGTCCTCAAAATAAGTCAGTGATTAAAATATAATCGGTGCTAAGTAAATACTTGAAACCCCACTAATATCTACTCTTTAGGAGTAGAAATTTCTAAACATTTTAAGATTTTAGAGTACAGGCGAACTATGAAAACAAAATGAGATATCTGGACCTAATTTTGGTAGTAACAGTGAAAGAACTTTTCCCTTCTTTCCGTTTCTCTTCTCTGCTGTAATATATGAACAAGTCCATTTGATTATTCAGAGTTAGAAAAGGCAGAAGAGAAAATATTCTGCCTCTTCATGCTGTGAGAGTGGAAGAGCGGGAGAGTTCTGATGTGTCTGGGCGCTGGGTTTCCAGGTGTTGTGTCCTGTACTTACCTTTATAATGTTCTGAACTTCCCTGTAGGAACTGTCACCTTAGCACAGTGGCAGGATGATGAGGAGTGGCTGAAACATCCCAAGGTTACTGCCATGAATCCCAAGATAGGTGTTTCCAGAAGGTGAGTTAGTCTAGTAGAGAGCACGGAACAGCATGAGAGAAGCTATTTAAGGATTTCTTGGCCTGCGTATTGAGGATGTCGCTACCTTTTTCTTGTTTCTAAGGGAGATGAATTTAATGACCTTTATTTTCTCTCTCTTTCTCTCTTTCTCTTTCTTTTTCATGCCCCTACTGAGAGCCACATTATCATAAAATTATAATGTTACAAAAGAAAGCTATTTTCTTTTGTGATCACATAAAGATTAAATATTAAAAAAAAAACAAAAAACTTTTCCCCTTGCCTGTTTTTTAGAGAAGGAATTACCTGATTTTATGTCCATGATCCTTAAATGTCCATAGTTTGGCTTTAAAGCAGTAAAAGGATTATAGTTCTATAATGGATCAGATACTAGAACTTTTCTCCATTAGTCTATTACACTTACACTTTTCCTAATTTAAGATACCTTTTCATTTGTATTTTACGTAATAGAACATCAGGCAAGCTTTTACAGAGCCAATTTATTGTTATAAGACCACTCTTCTGTCCCCTCTGTCACATCACTACATAGTAGAGAAACTATGTTTGGGTTTATTAATATTTAGCCTTTCTTTAGAATCTTTTTATTAAGAACCTCATGAGACATGTTTTTGGAATATTTTTAAAGACAAATTTCTAGTCCTTAAATATTTTCAAGAATTAGGCTGCTAACTCTGTATTCCATATAAAGTTGAGCCTAAGGTGCAGGACTCAGCATATTTTTATCCATAAGTATAAAGTAAACCACAAAACAAAACAATTTTATCCTTTTACCAGGTTCCTAGTATCCAGAGAGAACTATGGTGAAGGACCAATATCTCTTGCTTGGGATCTGCTTTTCATTCAAATATTTATCCTACGAATATTTATCAACTTACCACTGAAAAATGCTTATATTTTATATAAATTGTATACAAAGATAAATAAATGATAAGATAGATATGGATAGATATCTCAAACCCATAGTATAAAGGATATTACATACATTATTCAAATGATCTTTATGTGTATCTTCATAGAATTTTCTGGAAAATTTTAAACTTCTTATCATGGATCTAGGATTAATTTTCTCCTATTGGTTAGTTTGACTTTGAGATTGCACAGATTAAATAAAAGGGTGAGTGGATATTAGATCATTAGTTCCTGATAACTGGTGCTAGTTATGATACCTGAGGAGTAAACATATGAAAACTGTCTTGTCATTTTGTCAGCAAGGACATAAAATTTTATTTTTACCATGTCTCACTTTTAATAATAATATAATGATTGAAGAAAATAAGAAGCAATATACTTAAAAGATAAATAAATAAAATGTGTAAAAGTAACCAATATTTATTAGTGAAGAGAATATACCGCTGCCTAATATGAAGGAGAGTGACAGGTAAAGAGGTATGATTAACTTAATAACATTTAAGAATGGGTTTCTTTGTTTATAATAAAAGACTCTAGAGAAACTAACTTGGTAAAATTTTGGACCTTAAACATAAAAGTATGTTGGCTAGGTGCAGTGGCTCATGCCTGTAATCCCAGCACTCTGGGAGGCCAGGCAGGTGGATCATCTGAGCTCAAGGGTTTGAGATGAGACTGAGCAAGAGCGAGACCCTGTCTTTACTACAAATAGAAAAATTAGCTGGGTGTTGTGGCGGGTACCTATAGTCCCAGACACTCAGGAAACTGAGGCATGAGGATCACTTGAGCCCAGGAGTTTGAGTTTGCTGTGAGCTATGATGCCACAAATTCTACCCAGGGCAACAGAGTGAGACTTTGCCTAAAAAAAAGAAAAAAATACATACATACAAATATATATATACACACACACACACAAATAATTAAAGAAAATATTAAAAGTATGTCACATGACTAATGTAATCTAGAAGATAAAATGATTAGAAAATAATATGAAGAGAAACATTTGGAATATTAAGCTAAGAATAAGTAAGAGATAGAAATATAACTATATGGAAAATAAAAAAGCAAACTAAAGTGGGTGGCACCTGTGGCTCAAAGGAGTAGGCCGCCAGCCCCACATACCAGAGGTGGTGGGTTCAAACCTGGCCCTTGCCAAAAAAAAAAAAAAAAAAAAAAAAAAACGGCAAAAAAAAAAGCAAACTAAAGAAAATGCTATTAAGAAACATAATAAAATAGATAAAATAAAAATAAAATCAGCTTAGTAATAAATATTTTAAAAAGTTAAAGTAATAAGTAAAAATTTTAGTAAAATTCTTGGAAGGTGACCAGTATACTAGAATAAGTTTTTTTTTTTTTTTAAATCTAAATTCAGATGAATTTCCTACCATAGTCACTGAAAAATGTTTTTACAGTGACATCTTTCCAGAGTGCAAGGGTTAACATTCTCTGGAAAAGGGAACAGGATCATTTAGAGGCACTTCAAGCAATCTTCTGAATTCTTAGAACTTCATTCTCTTGTTTGGAACTCATTGGAAAGAAATTTATGTTGGTTGAGGTTTCTTGTCACTGATCTTTAGTGCAGCAGTTCTGAAGCAGAACATCCTTAAACTTTCATCCTCAAGGAAGACCAACAACAGGCAGATGACAAATATTCTCTATTAAAATCCAAAGCACAAGTTTCAACAACACCAGATAGAGCTGAGATTACTTGAAAACTTTTACATTTAGTCTTTGGGAAATCTCTTTTGGGTGATTCCTTTCTGTGGTAGAAAGAGAAAACAAAATAAAGGTAGAGACTTTATAATTGAAGCATTGAGTGGTTTTCAAATTTTAGAATCAATAAAATTGCTCTAAATTGTTCTAAAACCTAGTCTATTCTGTACAAGTGAAGCACAATCAAATGTGTTTGGAGAGATGGTGCCAAAGCTCCAGCTGTGCGATCCTGACCTCCTTTTTCCACCCATGGCCATGGAACATGGGGCTTTTCCTTAGTAGGATGAGCTGTGTCTGTGCTTGATGGAGGCAGAGACAATAACCCAAGAATGAGGCACCATGGCAATCTTAGGTTTGCTAAAGAACCGAATCTTCCTCAGACTTCACAAATGTTGAGCTTGCAATGCAGCTGTCCTGCATATCCCTCAACCTTGCTAAGCCATCTAACCTATTTTTTTCCCAAGTAGTCCAATGAAACACTTTAATTAATTGAATCCTTTCTGCCAATGGACTATGTAACATGTAAAAGGCATTTTTTTTTCTTTACAGTTCAAATGTCACTTTCTAGAGACGTAAATTAGGGAAACTTTTAAAATTTTTTTTATTTGTTTCTGTGCCTGTAAAGCATGGGATAGTAATAATGTACAGCAGAAACATTTATTCAATATCATATATTGGTAATTGAAGAGTGTTGCTGAGCCTATTATTTCCAGGATATTATTAAAGAGAGTAACATTATTAATGGTACCCACATGTTTACAGAAGAGGATGTTAAGTAAGGAAGAGGGGAAGCAGGCAGCAAGGCGGGCAGGTAGAGGAAGTGGCTGAAGGTGGAGGGTGGGAATCACTTAGAATGTAGAAAAGAAACTATAATATCGGATACTTTTTTTGGCCAGAGACTTTTCCCCGGTCAGAGCATACACAGTAAGCAGTTCCTAGTGACCTTAACCGATATTTGGGGCTCATGACCATCTAATTAGCATTATGGTTTGACCCCCAGTGGGTTTTCCATGAAGGATTCTGGGAAGACATATGCATGAAAAGGAAACTTATGAAACCCCAACCTGTTACATTATCTGTTCTGTTACCCCAATCTGTCCATCACCTAAAAGCAGGAAACAGCGATGAATTCCATCTAGGAGAGATTTGGGACACAGTAGTGAACATATAGATTGCTTATGCTAAGACTTGGGGTCTTCCCCATTCATTCATGTCTCTTCCTCTGAGATGTACTTTCACTTTTCAATAAACCTGCCTGTGTGAGATTGACTTACATTTGTGATCACTCTGTTTTCATCTTCACTCATTCCTGTTCTCATTCCTAACACGAAAGTCTAACATAAATAATTCTAAATCTATGTGGCAGGTTATTCAGTTACTTTTATAATGAACAATAAAAAAATACTTGTTAGGAAATAAAACAACATATAGTGGTAAAACCCTCATAATGTCTGGAGTACTATGAATATTTTGGGAGGAATATACTTTTGGGTTAAGAAATATCAAAATTTATAATTTAAAATAATGAATTTAAGCTTGTATTTTGGAGGTAAAAGATGGTGACTCTTCAGGGTGTTAAAACTGCTTAACAAAAAAGACTTAATTTGATTCTCAGCTCTGTCATGTACAAACTGTATAACCTAAAATAAGTTACTGCACTTTTTCTGAATCTCAGTTTCCTCGTGAGCCCTTCACCCAAAGAGTGTACTATACACCCTTGCAATGTGTCCATCCTACTAATCCCCCTCCCTCCTTGCTTTTCTTCATTCCCTCTTCTTCCCTCCCCCTGCTTGAATTTACTTATGTTATGCTCTTGTATGGGCATGTAGTTGTTTTTCTATTAGGTTCATATTAGTATTGAGTACACTGGATACTTACATTTCCATTCTTGTGATACTTTAGTAAGAAGAATGTATTTCAGCTCCATTCAGGTAAATATAAAAGGTGTAATGTCACCATCTTTTTAATGGCTGAATAGTATTCTATGTTATACATATACAACAGTTTATTAATTCATTCATGGGCTGATGGACACTTGGGTTGCTTCCGCATCTTGGCAATTGTGACTTGAGCTTCAGTAAACATTCTAATACAAATATCCTTATGATAAAGATGATTTAATTTCTTCTGGATATATTCATAGTAATGCAATTGTGGGATCAAATGGAATGTCTACATTTAGCTCTTCCAGGATTCTCCATACTTCTTTTCATAAAGGCTGTATTAATTTGCAATCCCACCAACAGTGTAAAAGTGTCCCCTTCTCTCCACATCCATGCCCACATTTGCAGCTTTGAGATGTTATGATGTGGACTATTCTCTTTGGAGTTGTATTCTCTTTGGAGCTGGGTGATATCTGAGAGTGGTTTTGATTTGCACTTCTGTGAAAAGTAGGGACAATGAGCATTCATTGGTCATTTGCCTGTCTTCTTCGGAGAAGGTTCTGTTCATGTCTCTCACCCAGGGATAGATGGGATTGTTTGCTCTTTTTTGATGATTAATTTGAATTCTCTGTGGATTCTAGTTATAATCCTCTGTCATATTTGTAACATGAAAATATATTTTCCCATTCTGAAGGTTGTCTGTTCACTTTGAGTGTTATGTCCTTAGCTGTGCATAAGCTTTTAAGCTTAATTAAGTCCCATTTATTTATTTCTGTTGATGTTGCCATTGCTGACATTTTCTTCTTCAGAAAATCTTTCCCCAGGCTGATACATCTAGAGTTTTTCTCACGCTTTCCTCTAGAATATTTATCATCTCATGTCTTAACTTTAAATCTGTTATCCATCATGAGTCAAGTTTGGTAAGTGGTGAGAGGTATGGGTCTAGTTTCAGTATTTTATACGTAGTTATCCAGTTCTCCCAGCACCATTTATTGCCTAGGGATTGTGTTTACCCAGCATATACATTTTTTTGGTTTCTGGAAGATCAGCTGGCACTAAGAGACTGGTTTCATCTCTCAGTTTTTTTATTCGGCTCTCTAGTTCTATTGTCTATTTTTGTGCCAATATCATGCTGTTTTGATCGCCATGGACTTATAATATAACCTGAAGTCTGGTAGAGTGATGCCTCCAGATTTGTTTTCATTACTAAGGATTGCCTTGGATATTTGGGGTTTTTTTTCTGGTTCCAAACAAAATGAAGAACTATTTTTTCCAGTTCTTCAAAATGTGATATTGGTATTTTAATGGAGATTGCATTAAATCTGTAGATTGCTTTGGGTACTATAGACATTTTAACAGTATTGATTCTTCTCAGCCAAAAGCTTGTATGTTCTTCCATTTGTTAATATCTTCTGCTATTTCTTTTCTCTGGGTTTCATAGTTCTCTCCGTAGATCTCCTCCCCTTCCTTTGTATGATATATTGCAAGGTGAAATGAGATTTATATTGTAGAAAATTCCTTGGAAACCACAAATACTGTGACTATATCATAAAGCTTTGTGAATATTAAATTAACTAACTTTGCATATTGCTCAGCATAGAGTTACAAACACCTAGGAGGGAGGTCAATACATCAAGCTATTATTATAATGGAGATGAAAATTAAAAAGGTAAAGATTTTATATAAAACAGTATGAAAACAAGTTCTCGACTTTTTCCAGTCAAGAACTAGAGATATTTTCGTTTCTTTCTGAATTTTTATATGGGTCTAATTATAATGTGACATTAGTTGTCCAAGGAAACCAAGGAATCTAATCACTGAATCAAGTGTAACACTGATATAGCTTTCAGCATATTGTTTTCATTAACGTTGATTTCTCTAACAGTAATCCAGAGCCACACACGAGTCGTATCAGACTCCCTTAATGAATGTTAAAGGCAGAATAGAAGATATCAAATGTGATTTGAATTTTTCAGGTAAATTTGTCTTTTTAGAAACTTTGGAATCAGAACACAGCGTGCAAGTTAACGGTGAATGAGTGTAGACTGCTTTCCAGAAGTTACTTATCAACAAGAAAAAAATGTGGAAAGTTGAGCAAGTAACATGCATCAAGAGTCGTATGCTCCAAATGCTGTGGTTTAGGACACGTTGCCACGATGGTTCTCGGGCGCCAGCTGCCCTCGGGGGCCTGGACCGACGGTGGCGCCGCCGCCTGCAGCTGCTGGACCGCTGCCCAACGGTGTTACTGGCGCGTCAGGCGGGTCCAGCCCGACTACACAGCGCAGAACTTGGACCACGGAAAGGCCTGGGGCATCCTCATCTTCAAAGGGAAGACAGAGGGTGAGGCCTGGGAGATAGAACAGGCCAAGGACCACGACTGGCGCTGGTCCCTAAGCGCGAGGAGGGGGCCTCCCCGCCTTCACACCAGTGCCAGAGACAGCCTGCGGACAGCCTGCGGTCTGGGCCCTGCCCCCCGGGCAATCCTTCTTGCACAGCGACATACAAATGGGGTTACTAGCACTGAGGAGTCTATGTGGAATCTGGGACTACCCTGCAAACCCGGAGGCAAAGAGAAAGGCCAAGGGCACGCTGGTCTAAAATGCCGGAACTAGCAGGTTGCCTGAGTGGTGTAAGGTCATGAGGACCATTGGGAAGAAAGACAATCTTTGTGCTACACCAGTGTCAGCCGTCTCTGAGCTTAGAGCTCACCTTGGGGGACTAGTTCCGAGACTCTGCATCTTAGTGGAGAGGGCTGGGCAGACTTCACGCCTGTGTCTTTCCTTTGGCTCTGCTGCCCCAACACCCACCTACGACTGAGGAGCCCTGGGCTTGGCTGGAGAGGCTCTGGAGGAGAGTGTGAAGCAGTCAGGGAGCGCAGCGTCCCCCTTTCCTCTGTGAGTCCAGGCAGAAGCTGTGCCCAGAATAAAGAAACACGACGAAAAAAAAAAGTGTTATTTAGTACACTCTTTTACTTGAATTTAGCTATGAACATTGTTCATTGTCTATGGAAATAATATTTCCCTTAAGAATTTCTGTCATTATTTTAGGTAGTGAAACCATCCAGTGCAATATAATTTCATCATTATGAAAGTCATCTTTATTCCTATTAAAATTTTACTCCTGAGTCACTTTTAGTTTCATTATTTTAGAAAAGAACTGATTTTATTTTTACCATGGAATAAGAAACATTGCAAAATATGCATTTTGTTCAATATAAATACATTCTTAAAATATCATTCATACAGACTTGAATATGACTGATGTCCCCTGGAATTGTGGAATAAAATGGTTCTTCTACTCTCTGAGAGACAGTATCGTATAGTGGTTTAAATGCACAGTGGTTTAAATGAATTCCAATCCTAAATTGTTCTTGCTGGCTGTGTACTTTACCTTTTCCCACAGGTACCCTGTGCCTATTCCTTTATCACTAATAATACGATATCCTAGTTACTGTATTTCTAATGCTTGGTTTACATAGGTGCTCAATTATTGTTTTTTAATTCATTAAAAACAAAGATAAATGCCTATTTCATGAGGTAACTGGCCAAGCTAATATTAAGTAGAAAAGGAGCTTAACAAAATCTAGTTTTCTATCTTGTTATTTAGACACCTGTTGTAAGGTTCTAGTAAGACAAGGAATGTTAAACAATGTCCATATTTTAAAATTACTGTAAATAAGAGAAAAAATATGTTTCTCTGATATACCATTATTTATATTGCTGGAGGTTTTTTTGCTTTTATTGGTCATTTTTGTCATTTGCCTTTAGGCAAATTTATTGGACAGATAAAATCAAAGAGGAGATGAAAAATTAATATAATATCATTTTGGATATAGAGGTGTTGGGAATACAGGAGTCAAAATATGTTGTATGGCATAAAATACTAGCTGACAAGTAGCAAATGCAATATAAAATGTTATATTAGTGAGACTAAATGAAACTTCAAAAATGAAGTTCATGAAAAGGGGTGTTTTTAAAGGAAACATTGAAGTTTTGCTATGAGGGATTTCATATGAGCTATATATCCTGTATTTTTAAAAATTGAAACGAATTTGGTATTACACATTTGGAGTTTGATTTGTGTTTTTTTAAATAATGAATGTAGCTCCCCTTCATGGAATATTCTTCACTGATCTTTTAAACATTAGTTGGAACAAATTTAAATGTTATTGGGACTTTCCCTGTAAAGCTTTTAGTAGCAGTGGTGACTGGGTGAGGCTATTTAGGGTGGCTCCAGGAGTCGGGACAATATAGAGGACATTACGCTTTTTGCAATAAACCATGCACAGAAAAAAACTACCGCATGATATTAGTGATGTGCGGAATCGATAAAACTCACAATTAGAACTCTCTCTAAGGCACCACATAAAAAGAAACTCAGAGTCAGTTCCAACAGGAAAATTGTACAGTCACAGGGCTGGTGGACACACTTGCTGCAGCTGAGGTATGAAAACAATAAGAGACATAAGAGCTGAATTAAAAGAAGTTAGTGTCTGGAGTAACCTGAATTCTCACCACTTAGGCAGAGATGGTGGAGTTTTCAAAGGATGAAGAACATGTCAGTGTAGGTGGTCAGGGTTACACCATCTTGGAGGCATCTCTAGAAGGCTGCTCAATAAATTGCAATGAGCCTTGGAAGCAGAGTCTCTGGGTTGGGGGATTGGATGACACACTGGAAGGATATGTGCAGGGCATGGATGTAGCTGAGCAGAAGGCACCCGTCATCCCACAAAGTGCTACAAATGTCTCTCCTAACAGAGCCAACATTTGGACACCAGCACCATAAAGGCCAATACTCTGATTTTTGTTTTATATATATATAAATAATATATATATAAAATATATATTATATATAAATATATAAGTAAATATAAATATATAATTAAATATATATAAATATATATACATATTAGCAATAACCTTAAGAGGAGACCAATGAATACACCAATATGGAAGTTGTGGCACCATATTGTTAATTTTCTCCTCCCCTCATCCCCATCTGGTTACTAGGTCAGAGATAGTCTTAAGAGATTGGCTCAGCACCTGTGGCTCAATGGGCTAAGGCACCAGCCATGTACACCTGAGGTGGTGGGTTCGAATTCAGCCTGGGCCCGCCAAACAACAATGATGGCTACAACCAAAAAATGGCCAGGCGTTGTTGCAGGCGCCTGTAGTCCCAGCTACTTCGGAGGCAGAGGCAGGAGACTCACATGAGCCCAGGAATTGGAGGTTGCTGTGAGCTGGGATGCCACAGCACTCTATCTAGGGTGACAGCATGAGGCTCTGTCTCATGTAAGAAATTTTAGAAAATCCAATTTTAAAAATTTAAATTTTTTTCCCAGAAATATCTGTTGTAACCTTTCCTTTTTTATCTAATAAGAAGCTGTATTTCACTACCCTTGCTCCTATCAGCTTATTCAATAAAAAGAAAGGGTTTCATTCTGACATTTCTCTTGGGAGAAGGGGTGAAGCAGGTGAAATCTGTGGCACAGAAAACTAATATACTCTTTCTGCATCAATGAGATGAAGGAGAGAACCTGTCTGAAAACAATGAAAAAAGTCAAAATGAGTAGTCATGCAGCCATCAGCAAGAGATCTATCTTTAGAGTAGAAGGGTTGTGTTCAAATGACCGTGTGCCAATCTTTTCAGCAGGACTCAGATGTGACTTCATGTGTTTGAAACTGTCATTTTAGAATGCAAAGAATATAACAAGTACTGAGTTAATTACTCAGAGGGAGAAGAGAGAGAAAAGGAGAGGAAAAATATATATTATTGCCATGAATAGCAATAAGATAAGTAATGGAAGTAAATTGTTTCAGAATTTTTATCCAATTCCATACCAAACCATATCCTGATAGAATCTTATAGGACCTTATAGGGAAGGGAAGATGAAAAGTAACATTTAATTAAATACCAACTATATCAGCTAATGTTCTAGGTATGTTTAATCTTCTCAGTAATTCTCGAAGCCTCTGGGTGTATTATTCCTTTTCTGCAGATGGAGAGGCTGAAACTCAGAGATATTAAAGATCACGTCCAAATTGCATAGCTTAGAAGTGAAGAGCTGGGCTGCGAAATGACAAGTGGTGATTGGGTCAATGATGGCGCACTGTCCACTTAGGACCATGTAATTCCCGGTTACTCAGGGAACTGAGAAAGGAACTTGATTTGTGTCATGCTTGTAACAAACACAGTTAGAAACTTAGAATGAATGTTTACACTTCATTCTGATTACTTTTTTACAGCAAAATTATATCCTCAGTTAATTACATTTGCTTTGAACTCTTGCATGGGGGGCGGGCAGAAAACAGACTTCTATTGCATTAAAGCCATTGAACAATGTTCACTGCTGAAATATTAGATAAATTTGAGTTTAAAAAACATTGAGATTTGGTTTTAGTGCCACCTGCCTAGTACAAGACCATGACAGATAAATTTACTTCCTTGAGTCTATTTCCTCTGTAAAACAGTGAAGTAAAGTAATAATTTTCACTTCATAGAATTGTTGTAAAGGAAAAATTAAATGCTAGATATGAAATTGCCTTATGAATTCTAATCAAATGTGTAACTTGAAGGAAATAATTTTGAAAATATGCTTCATACTCAGTCTTTAGGGAAATGTTCTTTCCTTTTTTTTGTTAATAGCTTTATGAAGACATAATTTATATACCATAAAATTTACAGATTTTAAGTGTACAATTCAATGAGTTTTAGTATATTTAAAGGGTTTTACAAACACTACCAAAATTTAATTTTAGAACCTTTTTAACCCTAAAAAAACATTTCATGTTCATTTCCAGTCACTTCCCATTCCCACTCCTGGTCCTCAACTGTTAGTAATCTCCCACATCTATGTATCAATTTGGCTTTTTGTGGACATTTCATAAAAATGGAATCATTGAATACACTTTTTTTTGTATTCATTTATTCAGCTTATTTCATCAAGCATAATATTTTGGAGGGTCATTCATGTTGGAGGACGTATCTGTAGTTTGTTCCTGTTTACTTCCAAATATTATTTCATTGTATAGATGTTCCAAATATTGTGTATCTAATTACCAATGGATGAGCAATGGGTTATTTCAAATTTGTAGCTATTTTGAGTAATGGTGCTCTGAATATTCACGTATATTTATTGTGTGGACCTACATTTTCATTTCTTTTGGGTAGAGACCTAGGATTAAAATTAGTGAATCAAAGGGTAACTCGATGTTTGACATTTAGGGAAACTGCCAAACTATTTTTCAAAGTGGCTGACTCTTTAACATTCCCACTAATAAGGTAGGAGAGTTCCAATTTTCCCATATGCTTGCCAACATTTGTTATTGTCTTTTTGATTATAGACATCATCGTGGGAAAAACATAGCATCTTACATGGTTTTGATCTAATTTCCTGGAATACATGGGTATAGGCTATCTCTCCTTTTATTCGAATTTTCTTCAGTTACTTTTGATGGTGTTTCATAGTTTTGATTGTACATGCCTTGTACTTCTTTCATTAAATCATTTCAAATCTATATTTTTGAAACTATTGTGAATGAAATTATCACTCTAATTTATTTTGTTAGTAAATGTGCCTTTATTTTATCCACACTATTTTTCAGATACTTCATATTGATTTTATTATTTTCCCTCCTGCCCCCATAAGCAAGGTGAAAACTATCATGGCATTTGTCAAGAGTCTGTGGAAAGCCCCTTTCCCAACAATCTAAATAGGTGATTACCCCTATGTCAGTACATCAGAAGGCAAAAATATTAAATAATATTTTTGAGTGATGGCAAATAACTGGACTGGGATTTATTTGCAGGAAGCTTGTCTAATAGCTAAGGGACAGAGACAAATACTTAGATCTCTAGCTTTTAGTGTCATAGACATACGCATATATGAAATAGAAATAATTTATTAAAAGTTATTGAAGAAGAGGCAAGTACCGTGTTCTGGATGCTTCTAAAAAGAGGCACCCTTAATAGTGGTATGGATGATGATGATGATGGTGATAATGTTATTTGGGAAGATTTCTTCCTGGTCTTATTTCCTTCCCGTGAATAAAGCTCCATTATCATTATATAATCTAGGGTTCCTTTCTCACTCTTTACTTATTCTGCCTCTGGGGAGGTCAAATGACTTCTCTCAGGCAACTCTGGGCAGAAGAATTAGGCAGTCTTTTTCCTTCAGCTGTGCTCTTCCTTTGGAGAGGGACACTGGCTACAGAGGACACACGGGTTTATACAGGGGCTGCCGTGGGAGCTGCCGTGTCGTGGGGTTGGGAGTTCTAAGTCAGCTTAACTCTAGTGTTCAGATGGGTTAGTAAGCCCTAAGTAAAAGCCAGTAATAAAAGGTATATTTTGTCTCATAATAACACTTACTTTCCTTTCCTATCCTTTATTAATCTGTGAAGGGATTTTTTTTCACTGGAGACCCCCTCAGAAATTTCAATAATAACAGTAACAATAACCAGGATAGCAGCTCATATTCATTTAATACTCCTTACCTAACAAGCATCACTTCAAAATGTTACAGTTTTAGCAATATATTTATATTCCTATTTCATAGTGATTATTATCCATTTTACACAAGGAAGAAAATTCTGAAGCACAGAGGGGTTAAGTGACTTATTCCAGGTAACACAGCCAGTGAACAACAGAGTCAGGTTTAAAGCTGCAGAACCTGTGCCCTTAACCACTGCATTGTACTTATATACATACTTTTTAAATCCGCATTTTGCTGCTGATGAAAGTAAGGCACAGAGAAGTTAAGTAATTCGCCCACGTTTGCACAAGAATTAACTGGCCGTTAACACTGAAACACAAATTATAAGGAGCCTCCTGTGTTCTTGTTGGTGTATACTTGAGTTTCCCAATCTTAGAGGGAGAGGTAAACTCTCCAAAGTTATTAATAACGGTTGTGCAAAAATGAAAATAAGGCTCAGAAGAATTCTGTAAGTATTCACACCGCAGTTAGGTAGCTGAGTGTGAATTCTCATCCAAGGCTCTGATCCTGTTGCTCTCTGGGCACTAGACACAGTTGCTCTGCACAAGAGAGGGGCCTATTTTGGCTTTGTTTTCTTTCTCCTTCAGCTCTCTTTCACATTCCTGAAGAAAAATTTGGAGCATGAAAGACAAGTTTAAATAGGTTTTGTTATTCAGAAAGAATTAAGTTTTTAGGTTTATATCTGGAGTTGACGTTTCTGCCTTTGAGAGGGAGCGACCGGCACCTGCTTCAGGTACAGCCCAGTATTTAAAGAGGCGCCAAGGGTGAGTCCACACGGAGCGCGAGTTCCCTGGACCGCTGGCTCAGGGGCCACAGTGAGTACTGGCACCGAGTTGGATGAGGAAGGAGCCTTCACAAACGCAAAGCGATCTTTTTTTTTTTTTTTAATAATTTTATTAAATCATAATTGTGTACATTGGTGCAATCATAGGGCAGAATGTGCTTCATATATAATCAGAAACATTTTGATCGTACTGTGAGAGATAGCCTTCATAGCATTTTCTTAATCACTATATGAAGACTTTGA
>CAUYRH010074534.1:0-14898 GCA_963574655.1 Perodicticus potto
TCCGCCTCCCAAGTAGCTGGGACTACAGGCACCCGCCACAACGCCCGGCCATTTTTTGGTTGCAGCCATCATTGTTGTTTGGCAGGCCCGGGCTGGATTCGAACCCGCCAGCTTAGGTGTACGTGGCTGGCGCCTTAGCCCACTGAGCCACAGGCGCCGAGCCTCTACTTTAAATCCTATCATCTTACCTTCCTCAAATGCTCTCTGAACGTGTGTATGACTGTTTACAAATAATTGAATAAGTTTACTCTACCTAACCAGATCTGACTGACACACCCCTAGAAAACCCAGACCTTGAGATGTTTAGTGATGGAAGCAGTTTTCTGGATCAAGGACAATGAAAAGCTGGGTGTGCAGTGGCAACCCATCAACAGATGTTAGAGGCTGAAACACTCCCTCCCGGAACCTTGGCAGAGAAGGCAGAACTCAGAGTCCCTGTCAGGGCATTCCAACTAGGTAGAGGTGCACAAGTCACCATTTACACAGACTCCAGGTGTGCCTTTTCAGCTGTTCATGTTCATGGGGCCATCTGGAAAGAAAGGGAACTTCTAGCCTCCAGTAATAAAAAAAAAAAAAAAAACTATGATAAAGAAATCCTAGTCTTGCTAGGCAGCATTTTATCTCCCAAGGAAGTAGCTATAGTGCATTGCTCTGGTCATCAGTAGACAGACAGACTAGTGGCACGGGACAGTCATCAGGCAGATCAAGCTGCAAAAAAAGCAGCAAGGGAAAAGACCCCCAAACCTTAATGATACCCTTGTTGCCTGCCATAAATCTTGGCACTGAACCTCCTGTATACTTGGAGAAGGACCTAGAAGGAGTGTTTAATTCGAGGTTCAACCCCTGAACATGGGACTCAGGATGCGTGGATATACAATGAGATAGGAAGGGTTCTGGTACCCAAATACATTATGAATGATGTTGTCAAGCATATTAATGCCTCTATTCATTATGGCAGGGATGCCATCCTATAATGAATGTAGAAATGTATTGCCAGACCATATATGAAAAAAACTATTCAGAAGGTTATAGAAAAATGTCTCCTATGTATTCATAATAACCCCCCAAATGGCCTTCTCCCTCAAGAACAAAGAATCCAGCCAGGGGTGAAAGGCCAACAGAGGGCTTAGCAAATTGATTTTACTATGATGACAGGGTAGCAGGAAATTTAAAGTATTGACTTGTTTTTCTGGATAGCTTCTTGGGCTGGGTTAAGGCCTTTCCATGCCATATAGAAAAAGCTTCTAAAGTGGTTAATGCCTTAATAAAAGAGATTATTCCCAGTTTTTGGAATACTAGTTTCCATCCAGCTTGACAGTGGTGTGGCCTTTGTGGCCCAGATTATAGAGGATGTTTCCTGAGTCCTTGGTACAACTTGGAATTTACACATAACCTGGAGACCACAAAGGCTTTATCTAAGATTAGCCAAGAGACTAATTTGATGTAGGATAAGGCATTGCCAATTGCTCTACTTAGAGAAAAGTGGCCCCTAGAAGCAGGCTCAAGTTAAACATTTTTGAAATTGTATATGGGAAACCCTTCCTGTGCACCATCTCTAGACTAATGAATCTCAACAGTCTACTCACCAAAGAGCTAGGTACCAACAGACATATATGATCCATGGGGCTGGCAACTGCTATTCACGAGTTTGCCTCTAGCAGGTTGTGGTTTCCAGTAGATCTTCCGAGACCTCACAGCCAGCCTGGAGATTTGTACTGCTTAAGTTTAAGTTTAAGTCAGAAATCAAATCTTGGCATAAATAAGGCATTGATTAAAAATTGTCCCTTATGGCTCGGCTCCTGTGGCTCAGCGGGTTAAGGGGCCAGCCACGTACACCTGAGCTGGCGGGTTCGAATCCAGCCTGGGCCCGCCAAACAACAGTGACGGCTGCAACCAAAAAAAAATGGCTGGGCGTTGTGGCGGGCGCCTGCAGTCCCAGCTACTTGGGAGGCAGAGGCAAGAGACTCGCTTGAGCCCAGGAGTTGGAGGTTGCTGTGAGCTGTGATGCCACAGCACTCTATCCAGGTGACAGCTTGAGGCTCTGTCTCAAAAAAAAAAAAATTGTCCCTTATAATAGGCTCAACTACAAAGGCTATTGTTGTACAACGAACTTCTTTACATTCTTTTAAAAAACTGTGCTAGATAACAGAATTGCTCTAGATTATTTATGGGCTAAACAGAGAAGAGCCTATACACTATATTTTGCTATGTGTAATGTGCACTTTCAATCCAAATTTTTTTTTTTTTTTGTAGAGACAGAGTCTCACTTTATCGCTCTCAGTAGAGTGCTGTGGTGTCACACAGCTCACAGCAACCTCCAACTCCTGGGCTTAGGTGATTCTCTCGCCTCAACCTCTCGAGTAGCTGGGACTACAGGCGCCCGCCACAACTCCTGGCTGTTTTTCTGTTTTGCAGTTTGGCTGAGGCCGCGTTTGAGCCTGCCACCTTCGGTACATGGGGCTGGCGCCCTACTCGATGAGCCACAGGTGCTGCCCTCAACACAAATTTTTGAGGGGAAAATAAGGAGATACACATTATACATGGGCAGTGCTAATTCTGTATCTATATAAATGTTTTTAATTCTTTTACTTATGCTTATGCATTGTGAAGGTAACTCTAGAAAGAAATGATGTTATCAGTAGGCAAAATAATACCCTGGAATATGGTAATGGCAGTGGACCTGAAAACTCAGTTTGCTGTGATACGTGGTGGGCTAACAAGACAACTGCAACTTCCTGATGTGTCAATAGACAAGCCCTTTCAGGCCCTAGTAAAGAGAGATTGGACATTGTGGATATAGTCTGCTGGTAATGATTTAACACCTACAAGCAGAATCATGAAAGCATCTATGCCCAGCTTTGTGATTGGATCCTGGATAAGATCATGGATCAGTGTCAAGAAAGAAGTGATAGTAAAATCATTTACAAAATGTGGCATCCGATTGTTGTTTAGTGGGTCTGGTCTGTTTAATGCAGATAGAGGCATGTCAGCTACAGGTGAAAGGAGCATGGCTTCCACCAACTGACAGGCTTTGTCCTACTTTTTGACTGAGAGATTGTGTATGCATCAAAGTTTTTCTAAGAAGGCAAGTGCTATCTCTCTACTGGTAAGGTTTCTATGAAGTACTGTTAATCACCTGTGATGCCATAGAAATGAAGTAAAAATACTCCAGGATTTCTTTGAGCCACACCAAGTTACACTGAGACAACTGGAGTATGACCTCTCCAGGTTACCTTAAAGTAAGGATTTTTAGGGCCAGTTCACAGGCCCTTGAAGCAGGTAACTTCATGAAGTCAACAGCTGTTATCTCAAGATTGCAGATCAAGAAACCTAATTTTTCATCTATAAATTTCTTTTTGTCTTTTGAAACCTGTCCCTTCCACCAACAGGGTCCTTTTTAAACACTTCTTTTAAAACTCGCCTTTAAAAATTGCACATGACAGTTGAGTGGAGATCATTTCAGCTTATCCCATTCTCCCTTTCATCTTCCACTATGGCTCTTCTTTTAAATTATATCTTGCTCTCACTAACCCTTATTGTTTTTCCAGCAGGCCACACACAGACCTAGAAGCCCTTTGCACCAGTCTTTTAAACCCTGGCCATACTAACTAGTCAGTCTAACTGCTGGTTATGCTAACATCTAGACCATGCAAAGGAACCTGAACTCATTTTGTTTCTGCCAATGTGAATGCCTGGTGAACCAATCCAGAAGGTGGCTGTATGACAAGGTGCGGCATCCACAACCAGCAAAGAAACATCATACTGCTTCTCCTATTGGTGAGTCAACTGGACACAGAAAAAACCTTTGTGGAAGCTCAAGAACTCTTTTGCTCAGGTAACGTCACTAGAAAGAAAATTTTCCCTCTGCATGGAAAACAGGGATGATGTTGGATCTTTTCTGGGTGACCTACTGGAGCAATATTGTAACCAGACCCTACGGTTGATTCCATAGTTGGTACTCCTTTTTTTTTTTTGAGACAGAGCCTCAAGCTGTCACCCTGGATAGAGTGCAGTGGCATTACAGCTCACAGCAACCTCCAATCTCCAATTCCTGGGCTCAAACCAGTCTCTTGCCTCCACCTCCCAAGTAGCTGGGAATACAGGTGCCCTCTACAATGCCTGGCCATTTTTTGGTTGCAGCCGTCATTGTTGTTTGGCGGGCCGGGCCGGATTCGAACCCACCAGCTCAGGTGTACATGGCTGGCGCTTTAGCCTGCTGAGCCACAGGCGCCGAGCCCATAGTTGGTACTCTTGTACCTCTTAGATGGTGCTGATGCTAACCCTCATCATGTCCATGATATTCAAATCATCAGATGTTTTGAATGACTCATAAGGCAGG
The DNA here is from genome assembly GCA_963574655.1 of Perodicticus potto. Classification (NCBI taxonomy): domain Eukaryota; kingdom Metazoa; phylum Chordata; class Mammalia; order Primates; family Lorisidae; genus Perodicticus; species Perodicticus potto. Next base: position 4,340 of record CAUYRH010074534.1, read on the forward strand.
CCTGTGCAACTTTGGGTAGCTCACCTGCTCCTCTTGTTAAGTTGCTAGACACTAGAGATTATATGTGGACAGAGCAAAAATCTGGACTGACTTGGTTAAGTGACAGCACCGAGCCCTATAACTGCCAGAACTGGACCAAAGGCCTTTTGTGATCTGTCTTCATTCCACAGACTGGCAGGGACACATGGACATTGGAGATATGGAAGTGCCAATGAGGAACAAGAGGCATAGCAAACTCCAGACTGAGAGGTCCCAGGTTCCAACCTGACCCTATCTATAAATTATACTCGTCTTTTTATCTTGTGCACAAGTGGTTCTCTTTTAGAAAGGGTGTTATAGATTTGATTAACCAACATTCTCTGTTACCAGATATACCACTTTAAATGCCAGCCACATTACAAATTTTGACTCTTTCATTCATGAAGTGGTACCAGGCAAATGTCCTAGATGTAATATAAAACTCCATTTCTATATCACAATTTTAAGTTCTTTTTGGTGCTCAGGACTCTTCGCCTAGCATTTTGAACTCATGAGATTGAATCAGTTTTGAATCTCTCCATGATAATAGAACAAGAGTTGAATATCACCATGCAAGCATTGGGAACACTTCTGTTAGAAATTAGCAGCAGCCTGGCCTTTGTTGTATTTGAAAACTACTGGGTCTTGGATGCCCCTATAGCCTAAAAGGGAAGAGGTTATGTGATTATTGGTGAAAATCTTTGCCACTCAGTGCTTATCTACACTTCTTAAATATTCTCCATCAGATTAATGAAGACTTATTTCTGGCCTGGCACAGTGGCTCACACTTATAATCCTAGAACTGGGGGAAGTAGAGGTGAGAGGATTGTTTGAGCTCATAAATTTGAGACCAGCCTGAGCAAGAGCAAGACCTCGTCTTTACTAAAAATAGAAAACTAGCTGGGCCTAGTGGTGCACACCTGTAGTCCCAGCTACTCAGGAGGCTGAGGCAAGAAGATTGCTTAAGTCCAAGAGTTTGAGGTTGCTATGAGCTATGATACCATGGCACTCTACTTAGGGCAAGAGAGTGAGACTCTGTCTCAAATTAAAAAAAAAAAAGAAAAAGAAGACTTATTTCTAAAACTTGGAGACTGGTTCAATGAGTTATGGAGAAATATGCTTAGATAAGTTCTTTTCTGCTTATTCATTCTCATTCTAATCTATGTACTTGTTTCCCTCTTCTGATCTCTTGTTGCTAGACTACTAACCTAATTCCTCTTTCCAAAGCTACCAACTCAGTTTTTAATGTGCAAAACTTCTAGGGAGGGCAGTGCCTGTGGCTCAGTGAGTAGGGTGCTGGCCTCATATACCAAGGGTGATGGCTTCGAACCTGGCTCCAGCCAAACTGCAATAAAAAATAGCTGGGCATTGTGGTGGGTGCCTGTAGTCCCAGCTACTTGGGAGGCTGAGGCATGAGAATCACCTAAGCCCCAGAGCTGGAGATTTCTGTGAGCTGTGATGCCACAGCACTCTACCGAGGGTGACAAAATGAGACTCTGTCTCTAAAAACAAACAAACAAACAAAACCCCCAAACTTCTAGGGAAGTTTCAGACAGGGGAATGATGGAGCTAAGGAAATTTCACCCCAAAATATGGCTGCCTGGTATAAAGAATATTCTGAAGCAAAGGCCATTCAAGGTCAGGAAACAATAGAGGAGGACTTCCCTCTATCTGCATAAACTGGACTGACCAGATTAGAGGATCAAAGGAGACAGTTAACTTCCCTTTCCCCTTCCTGCTGTCTCAAAATATTGCAGGAATAAGGATGAGGAATGTAAGTAGACTTAGTCCAAATTTTGGGTCATAAATATCTGTCTCTCAAGTCAATCTATAAGTCAAGTTTCTCTCCCCATCCATTTGTCTTCCCTAACAACTGTTTATCACCCTATGCTCCTTGGTTCCCCCCACAAAGGTGAGTATAAAGACATTTAAACTGCATTGGAAAATTGGGTTATCACCCTCTGATTTCTCCCCATTTGCATAGTAAATAAATCCTTTCTCTTAGTAAAAAATTAATTTAAAAGTGTGGCATCAGCAATGTTATGGATAGACCTGAGGGTGATAAAATTTACCAGGAGAAGAAGAGTGATTATTCAAAAGATACCAGTAATGTAGAAATTGAAGAAGATGATAGTTCTGATATTGAGAGTGATGAAGAGTTCTTGGCCTTCTATGATGTGTAAATATTGTAAATTTGTTATTGGTACATAAAATTTCTTGCACCTTTATCTGTTCTTGTGTTTTGTAATTATTTGTTATATAACATTTTTTGTACTATAATATGTTAAAAATAAATGCTAAAATTCCTTTATAATACAAAAACAAGTATAACTAAATAAAATTTAAATTAAAAATTGAAATGAAATATTTTTTCCTGAAAGTTTGGTCCAAAAATGTGGATACATGGAAGCACATTATATGTGGCAAAATATGGTAGTTACTGACACTTCTCATTATACATAGATAAATACATTGGCTATTATAGAGATTCAGTTATAGGATGCAAACATGCTCCTTGGTTAAAATAAGTAGACTCTTTATCTGGGTCATTCTTTGATAGATTTGATTTTTGTTATAGTTCATGGGGACCCTGCCTAAGGAATACGTGTGCAACTATGAAAGTTTTGAGACAGACTGTGTTATGGTCCATCATTTCTCTTTTAAGAAACAGTTGACAGTGTCTTTTCTGATTCACCTCTGCCATGTTTCAACTTGCTTAGCTTATTGGTGTTGCTGGGAGGGTTTCATTTGTTTCCATCCATGTGGATTTTATGTTTCTTGATTTTTGTGTATCTCAGAATTTTTGTAATGACTCACACACTCCAACTTTTGCTATTATTTTCCTGTTAATCATAATAGTAGTTTTCCTGGTATGTATTCTCTCAAAAATGTTAAATGTTTACATACAGCCATTCATAAAATATCAAATAGTCTTTCTTTGACTAAAATGACAAAAACTCAAAAAATATAAAATCTGTAACCTATGAAGGACATACTGAGATGAAAACTCCAAAAGTAGGATAACTAAATATAGCACTAAAGCCCTATTTTTTTAGTCACATTCTCACCTAAGTGAAAATTTCACACACAAAAATTGTTAAACAAAATTATGAGAGGCCATTATTTTAGGCTGAGCTCATATACTAGGCCCCAGCAGATAAGATCAAGCTAAAATCAAGTCACTCCTGCTGGCTATGACATAATAAAACTGAAACTCAAAAAAAAAAAAAAATCCCCAAACAGAACGATTTACTTTTCTTTTGTAGGGGCAGCACTCCAAAACATTTTCATGATTTTTCTCTAGCAACTTTTGACAACCTGATGTAGGTACAGAGAAGCCTGTTAATGGGAATGTAATTTTATTATGCAGTTAAGGTAGAAGGATAAAGACAAAGAGGGCTGAGAGGCTGTTCATAGTTTAGGCTGAAAGGTGAAAGGACTGAAGAGAGGAGAAAAGTGATAGATTGCCAGGAAAAATGGAATCAAGAGACAGAATAAGGGAGCCGGAAATAAAGAAAATGGTGATCAGAGCATGAGACACAGGAGTTGAAAATTTTAGAGGAAATTCCAAGTGAATAATGACAACATACAATATTCTACTAATTGCACAATTCAACTAGTTGAACTGAGTGCTTGCTGTATAATAGCTGTAAATGCTCATTAATCAGATGATGTAGAGAGTTTGGCACTCAAAAGACAGGAGCATCAATGTTTAAAGTGGAAATGTCAAGCAAGGTCTTTGCCATGGTGTGTTCTTTTCCTTGCCTCTCCAGCTCAGTCTGTTCACTCCTCCTTTCCTTGGTACATGGTGAAAAAACTACCTTTTTTCCTTTTCAGCTCTTACAGAGTACACAATTTTTTCCTTCCTTTTAACAGTTTTTCTTGTTGACTACCTAATAAAGCCAGATATTCTATTAGGTGCTGATAACATACCAATGAATAAGGCAAAATATCCACCCTCAAGTAGCAGGAATAAGACAGACAATAATATAGAGTGCAATGAACTGAATGTTTTCCCCTCCACCCCCAATTCATGTAATGAAATCCTAACCCCCAAGCTGATGGTATTAGGAGTGATTAGGTCATGATGGCTCCTTTACTATCCTTAATAAATGATACCCAGAGGGATCCTTTGCTCCTTCTGCTTTGCTCCTTTGCTCCATGTGAGATTATAGGTGTCCATGAGGCTGCAGACGCTGACGAGATACCAAATCTGTGTGCCTGGATCTTGAACTTCCTAGCCTCCTGAACTATGAGAAATAAATTCGTCTTGTTTATAAACCACTGACTTTATGGTATTATATTATAGCAGCCAGAATAATAAGGATATTATTATAAGAATAATAAGTCACAGGATAATAAGGTTAAAATTTGGATCTTATCAAAGAGAACCTTCCTCAACCTTGGGTGGTATGGAGAGGCTTCTGTGAAGAGGTCTCATCTTACATAAAATTAGGGATTAGTACATATAACCCAAGCAAATGAATAAGGAGGGGAAAATGAGAGGGACTAGTTGTTCATGTAGGCACCTCTTTCTCTCTCTGAGTAGGCCGCTGGGTTTTTTGTTTGTTTGTTTGTTTCTTTTGGTACCATCATTCACACAGGGTGATCATTTAGCATTTTATTATATTATTAATATACATAATATTCTTCTCACCAGGAATCACAAACCTAGGTGCCACATTTAAGTCTCACCTTTATCTCTTGTTGGTGAAACCTTAGCTGTATCAGTTAACCCTAAGCTACCACTCCTTCATCTTAAAATAGGAATAATAACACCCACATCAGAGTTATTGGAATGATTAAATGAGGTAATACATGACAAAGTGGTCTATACACTGTAAACTATTACACAGAGTGTAACCATTCCTACTGTCTTAAGGTGGGGTAATTTATGCTTTTGTACTCTTGAGCCCATTATGGACATTAAGAAACAAACAAACAAAATCCCTAAACATTATTATAGATTTATAGTTACTTTTCAGGTCTGCCAAGTTTAAACCCTGAAGTTAATTGTTCCCTGAAGCCAGGAAGAATTCTGGGAAGATGGCTGATTAGTAGCAACCCTTGGCAGAACCTCCTGAGCATAGGAAGAAAAACTGGATGGAATTGGACTCTATGAAGCCAAAGATGAGGAGCTGAGCCAAGAAAGAAGTTAGGCAAGCTGTAACTCCAAGGAAGAGCATTCAAGAAACCAAATTACAGGTACAAAATCTATCAACTGGAGGATGGGAGACCCCTCCCCCAAGCAGGGGGCCTGCTGCAGGCTATCTGCGAACAAGCAGGGAACAAAAGACCTCTCGTTTTACCTTGCTGGAGAGAGCCACTAAACTCCAGGTCTCTTTCTCCTGAGAGGTCCCACTTATGAACCTAGACATCACCCTGCAGGCATAAAATTGAACAGATATTTTCCCCCACAAGTCCAAACTCCCAGTCCACTCTTTCCCCCTTGCATGGCAGTCTGAAGTTCTGCCCCCTGCAGAGCACAGCATGTTTGATCTTGTCCTGAGAGAACTGGGCATAGTGTGGACGGCCAACAATCAGGACGGAATTGGTGACTAATGAGGAAGAAAGATGGTGTGGGAAGAAAAGGACACTCAGCGGGAGGAGGAGCAGTCCCCTGATTATGACTATGCCTAGCCAGTGGTAGTGTTGACCCTAGGTTCAGGCTGTGTTTGGTGGGATGGGGTGCAGAACCCCCAGCTCTGGCAGCACCCACAGCAGGAGAGTGGTTGCCCCATGTAGACTGAGTTTGGCAGACAGGGCTGGTCCTGCATGCAGAGGTTTGATAGGCATGGACTGTGACCTGAGAGCAAGGGCATGATCCCCTGATTCCAACAGAACCCTCAAGGTGTGGCTTACTGGGTGTGAACCAAGACCTGAGGGCTCGGGTGTGGCCCACTGTCTCCAGTGGGGCTGGTGAGCAGAGGCTTACTAGGTGAGGACTGAGACCTATGGGCAGAGTGTAGTGCTCTGACTCTAACACCATCTGCAAACAGAGGCTTGCCAGGCAGTGGACTAAGACTGGCAGGCAGGGGCATGGTCCCCTGACTCAAACTGGTCTGGCAAGCAGAGGCTAGCTGTGTGTGGACTGAGACCGGAGGGTGGTGCCTGGTGCCCTGACTCCAAAAGAGCCTGTGAACAGAGGCTTGCCAGGCAGTGGACTAAGACTGGCAGGCGGGGATGTGGTCCCCTGACTCCAACTGGTCTGACAAGCAGAGGCTAGTTGTGTGTGGACTGAGACCGGAGGGTAGGCCAGTGCCCTGACTCCAACAGAGCCTGTGAATAGAGGCTTGCCAGGCAGTGGACTGAGACTGGCAGGCAGGGGCGTGGTACCCTAACCCTAACTGCTCTGGAAAGCAGAGGCTAGTTGGATGTGGACTGAGATTGGTAGGTGGGGGCATAGCAGGGAAGTGAACAACAGTGTGGACTGAGTCTGGCAGGTGGGAGTGGGGATTCCTGGCTCCAATTGTGCTTTTGGAGACCCTTGAATTCCTCTCTGTTGGGCAGGGTTTACACTGCCTGAGACAATTTGGTTGGAACCCATGTCTGGGGCTGTCCACTCAGAGACATTCTGAGGTTGACCTTAGAGTTCTGTAGTGGAAAAGAACTGAAGGGTGGGAGTTGGGCGCCGCAGCTGTTTGTATCTCTTCACAGTCAAGATTTAAACTTAATACTGTGGTTTCTTCGGATAGGGTAGAGGTTGGCTGATATCAAACAGAGCTAGCTTGTGCTATCTCATCAAGTAGGTCCTCAGAGTCTCTGTATAAAACTCTGAAAGAGGCCTTTGTAAGGTTTTAGGAGATAAGCCACAATTACAAAGCCTAGCACTTTGGTAAGGTGCTATCTCTACTGCCTGGGAACCCCAATTCAATCCCACTCTACCAGTTTTAATAACCAAACGATGGAAAATAAACATGGTGCAGACCCAATAGAAGAATTCTGGCAACATGAATAACCAGAGTAGATCAACTCCCTCAAAAAATGACAAAGGAGATACAACTGAAGATGCCATGCATAAATAAATGGCAGCAATGTCAGAAATCAAATTCAGAATATAAATTGCAAATAAGATGAATAGAATGGAAGAAAAGATAGAAATTGAATTCCAAAGAGTAGTTCTAAACTTGTCTCAAGAAATTAATGAATTCAAAGCCCAAGTCACCAAAGATATGGACATAATGAGAAAAGAGATAGCAGAACTCAAGGAAACAAAAACGTTAGTTGAACTCCAAAACACAGTAGAATCCCTCAGTAATAGAGTTGATCAGGCAGAGGAAAGGATCTCTGAAATTGAAGACAAAGCTTTTGAATGTTTCCAAACACTCAAAGAGGCAGACAAATGGAGAGTAAAAACTGATCATTCCCTGAGATAGTTGTGGCATCACTCCAAAAGATCAAACATTTGTCTTATAGGAATTCCCGAAGGAGAAGAGGATGGTCCTAAAGGTACAGAGACTCTACTCCAAGAGATTTTGGAGGAGAATTTCCCAAGCATTGCAAGAGATACAGAATTTCAGGTAGCAGACAGTTTCAGAACCTCAGCAAGACTAAATTCAAATAAAGCATCTCCTAGACACATTGTGATTCACTTTGCCAAAGTTAAGACAAAGGAGAAAATTCTCCAAGCAGCCTGATGCAAGAAAAACATCACCTACAAAGGGAAAAATATCTGAATGACTGCAGATCTCTTAGCTGAAATGTTTCAAGCTAGAAGAAGATAGTTATTGACTTTCAGTCTCCTAAAACAGAACAACTTCCAGCCCAGGATCCTGTATCCAGCTAAACTGAGTTTCATTTGTGATGGAGAAATCAACTACTTTAATGACATAAACATGTTGAAGAAATTTGCCATAACTAAACCAGCTCTCCAGGATATTCTCAGACCCATCTTCCACAATGATCGGTGCAATGCTCTACCTCCAATGGAAACTCACCCAGAAAGTTTTGAACAAAATTCAACTTCTACAGTGGTGAAAGGATTAAAAATGTCCACTGGACTTCTGAAAATCATGACACCCCAAATACAGCAAGGCTTATCAATTCTCTCAATTAATGTGAATGGTTGAAATTGTTCTCTAAAGCAGCACAGGCTGGCTGACTGGATACGTAAACTCAGACCAGATATCTGTTGTATACAAGAATCTCACCTCACCTTAAAGGATAAAAATAGACTCAGGTTGAAGGGATGGACTTGTATATTACAGGCAAATGGAAACCAGAAAAAAGCAAGGCTTGCAATTTAAGTAGCAGATACAATTGGCTTTAAACCAAAAAAGATAAAGAAAGATAAGGAAAGTCACTACATATTTGTCAAGGGAAACACCCAACATGAAGAGATTTCAATAATTAACATTTATGCACTCTACCAGAATGCTCCTTAATTCATAAGGCAGACCCTAATGGATATGAACAAGTTGATATCTTCCTGCACTATAATAGTTGGAGATTTTAATACCCCTTTGACAGTTTTGGATAGATCCTCCAAGAAGAAACTAAACAAAGAAATATTAGACTTAAACCTGACCATAGGACAAATGGACTTAACAGACCTGTACAGAACATTTCACCCTAATAAAACTGAATATGCATTCTTCTCATCAGTCCACAGGTAATCCTCCAAAATAGATCAAATCCTAGGACACAAGTCTAACCCCAACAAATTTAAAAGTGTAGAAATTATTCCTTGTATCTTCTTGGACCACCATGGAATAAGAGTTGAACTCAACAGCAACAGGAATCTTCATACTCAAACAAAGTCATGGAAGCTAAATAATCTTAGGCTGAACGATAGCTGGGTCAAAGATGAGATTGAGAAGGAAATCACCAAATTTTTGGAACAAAATGAAAATGACCACACAAATTATCAAAACCTGTGGGGTACTGCAAAGGCAGTCCTAAGAGGGAAATTTATAGCATTGGAAGCCTTCATCAAGAAAACACAAACAGAGGAAGCCAAAAACTTAATGGATCATCTCAAGCAACTAGAAAAGGAAGAACAGTGCAAACCTAAATCCAGAAGAAGAAAAGAAATAACCAAAATTAGGGCAGAATTAAATGAAATTGAAAACAAAAGAATCATTCAGAAGATCAATGAAACAAAAAGTTGTTTTTTTGAAAAGTTTAACAAAATTGATAAACCTTTGGCCAACCTAACCAGAAAGAGAAAAGTAAAATTTCTAGTATCATCTATCAGAAACGATAAAGGAGAAATAACAACAGACACTTCAGAAATTTAAAAAATCCTCACAGATTACTACAAAAATCTCTATTTCCAGAAATATGAAAATCTGAAGGAAATGGACCAATACCTGGAAGCACACCACTTTCCTAGACTCAACTAGAAAGAATTAGAAACCTTGCATAGACCTATATAAAGCACTGAAATAGTATCAACAATAAGAAATCTTCCTAAAAAGAAAAGTCCAGGACCAGATGGCTTCACATCTGAATTCTATCAAACCTTTCAAGAGGAATTAGTACCTATATTATACAAAGTTTTCCAAAGCATAGTAAAAGAAGAAATACTTCCCAACACATTGTATGAAGTAAATATCACCCTGATCCCCAAACCAGGAAAGGATCCAACAAAGAAAGAAAGTTATAGACCTATATCATTAATGAATATAGATGCAAAAATATTCAATAAGATCTTAGCAAATAGAGTTCAACAACACATTAAAGAAATTATACACCATGATCAAGTTGGTTTTATTTCAGGGTTACAGGTTTGGTTCACATCTATAAATATAATACATCACATCAATAAAATAAAAAATAAAGACCATATGATTTTCTCAACTGATACAGAAAAAGCCTTTGATAATATTCAGCATCATTTCATGATCAGAATTCTTAAGAAAATAGGCATAGAAGGGACGTTTCTTAAACTAATAGAGTTCATCTACAGCAAACCCACAGCCAATATCATATTGAATGGTGTAAAATTGAAATATTTCCATTCAGATCAGGAACTAGGCAAGGATGCCCACTGTCTCCACTGCTATTCAACATAGTAATGGAAGTCTATTACACAATCACAATCAGGCAAGAGAAGGTGATCAAGGGTATCCAAATAGGGTCAGAGGAGATCAAACTCCCACTATTTGCTGATGATATGATCCTATATCTGGAAAATCCCAGGGACTCAACTTCAAAACTCTTAGAAGTGATCAAGGAATGCAGCAGCATTTCAGGATACAAAATAAATACTTACAAGTCAGTAGCTTTTATATATGCCAAAAATAGTCAAGTTGAAAAACAATTAAGGACTCTATTCCTTTTACAATAGTGCCAAAGAATATTAAATATTTGGGAATTTACCTAACAAAGGTTGTGAAAGACCTCTATAAGGAGAACTATGAACCTCTGAGAAAAGAAATAGCTGAAGATGTTAACAAATGGAAAAACATACCATGCTCATGGCTGGGAAGAATTAACATTGTTAAAATGTCCATACTACCCAAAGCAATTTACAGATTTAATGTAATCTATATTAAAGCACCAATGTCATACTTTAAAGAACTTGAAAAAATAGTACT
>CAUYRH010074535.1:0-11548 GCA_963574655.1 Perodicticus potto
GGGGAATGACTAGAAAACAGGTGAAATTACAGCTACTGGGATGAAATTACAGCTACTGATACCATGGGTATGGGGGAAGAATAGCAACAATATTGGAGAAGGAACAGTTTAGAACCTGGATGGTACAGAGAGTGGGGAGACCAATTAATGCTCTTTTTCCCCCTAGATCCGAAACTGCAGCCTGGCAAATCAATTATATGGTCTGTATGAATCAGGCAGCAGCCACAGCTGGCAATCTAACCCACTGACTGGTTTGTAGTGCCTGTCCACATGCTATGCAAACAGAAAATCTCATGTGGACATAGCAGGTCATGATGTGCCTGATGACATCAAACTCCAAATGTGGATCCTATCATATGTGTACAAATACAACCAGCAGCATAATCTTCTTCCAATATGATTGAAACAAATTCGTAGGCTTCTCTGATGCCATAACAGTCTTGGGTTGTACCATGTATGGTTAATAAGGCAGCCATGACTACCACTGAGACTGTCCAGTTGGCTTAACCATACTAGTATAATGGTGACCCAAATCAAATAATAACAAATCTCAAATTAGAGTGACCTGTGCTCCTCTGGGTTATATGTTTCCATGTAGGGAACAGTGGATCACTAAATGCCTCTTTATTGGGCATGAGGGTTGCTTCTGGACCACTATACAATCTTTTGCCCCTTACTGCCAGTGATACCAGCAATCAGCATTCTAGACTTCCTTGTGTGGATTTCTAATGGATCAAAGAACTGTTAGTCTTTCCATGAGACTTACTCAGTTGGCTTAGTCTAGGACCCTGGGGTATGGTTGAAATCAATACTACAAGTTAACCTTATCCTGTGCTTAAAGTCTTGTTGATAGTAAACTTAATTAAATGGTATATGAGATTAACTTAATAGATTTGGTCATAGCCTATGCTGGTCAGATTAATCAGAGTGGTCAATACGGTGACATACCCATGTGACAATTCACCAGAAGCCAAAATTGTACTGTGTGGAAATGAGGGGTGGATATTGGGAGACATTCTTCCATAGGAATTTCTCTCTCCTACACGTTTTGCTAGCAACAATGCAAAGCCCTGACAACTCTTTACGTGGGCCATTTCCTAGGGTTGTGTTTGCAATGAGCAATCTTGAGGAATGAAGTAATGTCTCCCTGCAGGCCTAAGAGCAAGCTTACTTATTGCATGCTATAACTAAATAGCACGAGGGTGGGTCCCTCATACATGTTGCTCTTCTTGGGTGTAGCCATTGCATGTGTAGGCACCCATCTCTATCCACGTCAGCCCTGTGAGACTTATGGGGACGAAAGGAACTGATACAAATATTACTGTTTGTGCACTTGCTACATGTCCTTTGTCTCTCATAGGAGTCTTGTAGTTTTTGCCTAAATCCATGAAGCAGCAATAGGCTAACTTATTAGATTACAAGGTTATTAGCAGGATAAAATTGAATCTCAGATCCAACAGTTACAACTTCATCACTGTTCTGATAAAGCAGCGGTTCTCAACCTGTGGGTTGCAACCCCTTTGGACTATATTAAAGGGTTGCAGCATTTGGAAGGTTGAGAACCACTGTATAAAGATATATAAACAGTCTATAGAAATGTATGAAAAGAAGCATTTTCTTGGAAGAGTCAGAATAGATTTCTTTGGGAAACTTGAAAATTCCTTTAGTATAAAACAGACCATGTCCTGGCTTCCCACATGGAGAGCACAGTTCTTGACCCAGGGGTCAATGGCAATATCAGTTTAAGATTAAATAAAGATAGAGACATTGAACAATGGGACAGAACAGAGAATCCAGACATAAAACCATCTATTTAACTACAACCAACGAATCCTTGACAAGGCAGAAAACAATATACACTGGAGAAAAGAAGCCCTATTTAATAAATGGTGCTGGGAAAACTGGGTAGCCATGGGCAGAAGAATCAAACAGGATCCTTATCTCTTACCACTTAAAAAATTAATTCAAGATGGATAAAATACTTAAATGTAAGGCAAGAAATCATAAAAATTCTACTATATAGGGAAAACTAGATATCAGCTTAGGCAAAGAATTTCTGACTAAAACGGCAAAGGCAATTGCAGCATACAACAAAAACAAAGAAATGAGACTTGATTAAATCAAAAAGCGTCTGTATAATCACCACAGCAAATCTACAAGCTACAAAATGGGAGAAAATATTAGCAAACTGCTTCCAATAAAGGGCTAATATCTAGAATATACAAAAAAATCTCAAACAAATCAGCAAGAAAGAAACAACCACATTAAGAAGTAAGCAAAAAGCATGAATGGAAGATTTTCAAAAGAAGATATACAAATGGCAAAATAAATAAATAAGAAAAAAAAAGCTCAATGGGCACTAGTTATCAGGGAAATACAAATTAAAACCACAATGAGATTTCACTTGTACTCTGCCAGAATGATTTTTATTAAAAAGTTCAAAATAGATACTGGCATGGATGCAGAGAGAAAGGAATGCTTATGCATCGTAGGTAGGACGGCAAATTAGTACAATCTCTATGGAAGACGGTATGAAGATGTCTAAAGAACTAAAAGTGATCCAGCAATCTCACTATTGGGTAGCAATTCCCCCCAAACCTCCCAAAGAAACCATTTTTAACATAAAGCTGTACTCCAACATTTACACAATGGCAAAGATATAGAATCAACTCAAATGTCCATCAATTCATAAGTGGATTAACAAAATGTGATATATATACACACATGCACACAAACACACACGGAGACCAGTGAGTACTTACTCAGCCGTTAAAAGAAATGAATTCATGTCTTTTGCAGCACTGGATAGAACTGGGACCATTATCCTAAGTGAAGTATCTCGAGAACAGATAAACAACACAAGTATTCTCTAATAATTGGGAACTAATTGATGGGCACACATGAAAAAGAAATAAAAATTGATGGCAATCAAGAAAGGGGAGAAGGAAATATGAGAGGGGTAAAAACCTACCCAACAGGTACAATGAATACTATTCAGGTGATGGGCACACTTAATAGCCCTAAACTCAGGCATTATAAAAAGCTATCCATGTAATAAAAACATTTATTAGATTATAAACTCTTTAAACTTATAAAATAAAACGCATAGTGTTTTACAGATGTAAGATGATTAGTAAAATCTTCAATAAAAAAATTAATTCAAGGACCAATAGAGTATCTGAAGGGTGACAGAGCATGGAGGCCCCCAGTGAGGGATCATTTACTTAATACAATCTACCCAAGGCACTAAGAAGAATACAAAGAAATGTGAGATATGGCTTCTAAACTAAAGAACACACAATACATTGATCCATGTGTCTGAAATTTACATTCTTATTTCTCAGAGTAACTTAACTTCCAGTCCCATTTATGTTTCATCCTCTCACCATGCACATGTACTAAATTTCTTCTAGCTATACCAGTCAAATAAGTGTCACTTTCCTAATAGGAAACCGAACTCACCCAAGCCTCTGAATGTTACAGTCTGGATGTCTCAAAGCATCACACAGAATTTTCACCCCATCATCCTGCAAATCATTTTTCCCAAGGTCCAGGCTCCACAGGTTTGGGTTGCTCAAAACAACAGAAGCCAGATCCAGACAACATGCACTAGTGAGAACACAGCCCAGCAATCTGCAAGAAATAAAACAGAGAAGTGAATCTTCCAGTTGTGAGCTATTAATTATAGAAACTATTAATTAGTTTCTTCTTAGGAGAAATGCTCAAGTATCTGAACCTCTTTTTGATTCTTTTCCATATACAATCCAGGATGCAAAAGAGACAGTCAAATCTTGTCAGATAGGATTTCTTAATGAGCAGAAGAAACAGGTTATTATCTACAAAGCTTTCAAAATCAAGAGTATGAACATTATTTTTACCAATACTTAAAAAATGGGTACATGCTTTCTTAACCCATAGATCTCTAGATTTTTAGTTTTTAATATATTTCTGAAATAAAAAATTTTCCAGCAATCTATCTTAAAATGCTACCTCCAAAGAAGAAAGAAGCAAACCACATATGAAAATATTTCTTCCAGGTTCTATGGCTTTCAAATGCCATAACTACCTGGCCTCAAGCTTTCTATTTACATACTTTGTCCCACCTTACTCTCTCAACATGCACGTCCATTTTTCTCCCCATTTTTCTCTACATGTACCACATGTGTTGTTATTCCCCTTCTATTCTCTCTCCTTTCCTTATGCCTAGGATATCCCCACAAAACAAAATCTTCTTCTTTCAAGCTAATAAAGTAACTTTGTTATCACTGTGAAGTCCTACTCCTTGCTCTTTGGGACTTTCGCCATATCCTTATAACATATGGAATGTATTACAGTTGTCTTTGTATTTATTTTCCTGTATTCAGCATTGTGTGTTACTTGAGGAGGACAGCATCACCTTCAAGACCTCTAGTCCCCTCAGCTTCTAGCACATATTTATTGCAAATATCAGTTGAGAGTATTGGCATGGCCTGAAGAGAGGCTATGATGGTAACTAAGAAAGTACAAATTTGTCCATGTGTTTACAGTAATGCTAAAGAAAGAAGGTGGGATGAGTGCAGACTTTGAGAATAGGTTACCTAGAAATTATCTCTGTAGTTGAATGAAAGCACAGTATTTATTCATTCTTTTTTTTTTTTTTTTGAGACAGAGCCTCAAGCTGTCACCCTGGATAGAGTACTGTGGCATCACAGCTCACAGCAACCTCCAACTCCTGGGCTCAAGTAAGTCTCCTGCCTCCACCTCCCAAGTAGTTGGGACTACAGGTGCCCGCCACAATGCCCGGCCATTTTTGGTTGCAGCCATCATTGTTGATTGGTGGTCCCAGGCTGAATTCGAACCCACCAGCTCAGGTGTACATGGCTGGCACCTTAGCCCGCTGAGCCACAGGCACCGAGCCGAAAGCACTGTATTTAATGATAATGTCCATTAGGTAAAATTTTGCCTTCCATTTGAATAATGATCAAGGAAATTTCAGAGAATCACATATAACCCGTATCATCTACACTTTATTAAAGCAAGAACAGGTGCTTATTGGACCTTAGAGTTCAAGCACCTTAGTGTTTATAGACATCACAATTAACTTTAAATTCATTCAAAAGTTTGGTTATCATGGGTCAGTCCAGTCAAGGCAAACACTTCTGGGTATACAAAGAAGCTTGAATTTATAGTTCTAAAAAACTGAGATCAAGTTAGACCTTTAATGATTCACCCAAGCTACTAGTCCCATGGGAGGTTCTAATGGGAAAGTGAAATGAGATTGCTAAGTGACACCTCTATCTGGCTTCACTCAGGCACAATATTTAATATTTCATTAATGAAATAATCTTTTTGATTTATTTTAGTGACTGAGTTGAGATTACTAAGTGACACCTCTATCTGGCTTCACTCTAGCCACAATCATATTTCATTAATGAAATAATAAATAATCAAAACAATGATTGTTTTAAATAAGTATTTAAATCTGCTTCTGAAATACTGTCAAATGGAAAGGAAACTCCAAAGTCATGTGTATACAATAATCACAATTAGGTATACATATACCATGTATATGTTTGCATACCTGCTGACAGACTAACAGAGAACATAATATTACTAAAAATGGTTGGTTTTTAAAAACGGACTATAGAATATTTTTTAAAATTCCTTTCTCAATTTCTTGGAAATTCTACCTAATTATAAATCTGAGTTTAAATATAAAACTGAAAGAAAAACTCCCAGAGCAATTTCAGCTTCATGGATATCAAGTGGAAGATACACTGTAGATTCAGTAGGGCACAACCAAGGAAAAAATAAAACAGCTTCTGTTCAGCCTGTGACTGTGGGTCCTCCTTACCTGATGGGGAGCTGACTATAATTGCTCTGGTAATTATTTTAAAAAATTGATGAGCAGTCTTCCCCAGTTTGTCTTTGGCTGAATGAGAGAAGAGATAATCAGCTGTATATTCTTTTCTCTAATAGTTAACCCAGTTCTCAGGCTTTCTTTCCTAATCTCCCTTCACAGACACTCTGTAGTCGAAACTACACAAAAGTCACAGAAAACCTACTCCAAGTCCCGAAGATTACAGCTTGGATGCCGAAAAGCATCACACAGAAGCTTTGTTCCATCATCTTGTAGCCAGTTTGATCCTAGATCCAGATGTGTCAGGCTCTTGTTGTGTAGCAGGGAAGTTGAGAGATACTCACTGCTAAGCAAAGTGAAATGGCAATGCCTCAGCCTGTAAGAAGGACAATGTGAGGAAAGTTGGAATCATTACTCTACTTACTGGAGATTGGTATCTTCGAAAAAGTTTCATGTTATACCTTAACTACATGCCAACACTCCAGCTCAGATGAAAACACCCTCCCTGCCAGCCTGTTTCACTTGGGAAACTAAAGCTTACATCCACCTGGGCTACCAGTGGATTCATATTCTTCAGAATTTTTCTTAATATTAAATATATAAGGCAAATATTAGCCTCTATATATTGCATATAAATACAGTATCCTGTTGCAAAAGCATAAAAAGCAGGCAGATGGAGAACAGGAGAAATTAAAATAAGTACATTTTGTACATAATAAAAGTGGCATTTTTAAACATTAAGGAGAAGACATATTATACCCTTAATGATTTTTGTACAATAAATCTTATAGGGGGAAATAAGTTTCAACCTTGTAACAAAATAAATTTTTGAATAACATGTAAATGGTAAATTGGGAATAAATTTGGAGTAATTAAACATATAAATGTTAAAATTAAACCATATGTGAGAAAATTAGTTTTTTTTTTCAAAAAGGTATTTCCAATTATGATGAAACTTTTACAAGTCATAAAGCAGAATTGGACTTCACAAAAATTTTAAACCTCTATATCCTAAAAATAACCATAAAGTTAGAAATAAAGTAACATTCTAAGAAAATTATTTTCAATATATTCAATATATTAATAACCATAATATATATAACAGAAAATATCAAAAGAAAATTGGGCCTGTAAAGAGGCAATTCCTGAATGTAAAAGGAAGATTTGAAAAGACGCTCAACATCAAATTACCTTAAAAGTTACTTTCAATCATCTAATTAGTATGGATCAAAAAAATTTGTGGATACCTAGTGAGGGTATTACAATTACAATGCAGGCCCTACTGTGGGGAATACAGACAATGTATCTGGAAGGCAATTTAACCATATTTGACAAAATGAAACCTTTGGCTCATTGATTCCATGTGTAAGAAATTATCTAACAAAAATGGACCAAATAATTTCACTGTGATCAGCCATACCATGGAATGTTGTATTTCTATTCCAAGCCCAGACTACAGGAAAAGTGGTAGATTTTAGTTGTGAATTCATCATTTTCTTGCTTTAGGAAGTGGAAAGTTGCATTATCTTCCTAAACCTCACATTCCTCACTTGTACAGTGAGGCACCTAGAAAGCAGGTAATCAATTTGATACCCTCGGGTACTGTTGTGCAGATTAAATAAATTTAACACAGGATCTGATATAGAGTAAGGACACAATTATTAATAATTGTTACAATTATTAATAATTGTTATTGGCAATTATTAATATCATTATCTTCTTAGTTATCATTTAGGGTAATGGGGAAAATGCAAGGCATAGAATATATTCATAATAATTTCCCATTTTATATTTCAAAATGGATATTATATTGGAAAGATGAAAATAGTAGACACTTACACAAGGCTCTGTAGAGTACAACATGGACTTTGCAAGACATCACTCATTAGCTTTATTCCACTGTCTCCCAAGGCATTGTTGGCCAAGCATAAATGTGTCAGCCTTTTATTACTGATGAGAGCCAAAGAAAGATCCTCACAAATAGCTTCTGTGAGGCCACAGCTCTCTAAGCTAAAGGAGGAACACAGATGAGAAGACATCTGTCAATTTCCCAAATTCATGCTTTTCTTCTCCTTCATGGGGAAATTAGCTGATGGCTAATAACATATCCCTCAGCTACAGAAGCAACCTCAACAAATTTACTTAAATTATGAATTCCACCATAGTTGTATATAGGGATTAATGAAACAAAACATGAAAGGAGAGAGGAGATGTCCAGAAAAGAACGAAATACGGGGTCAATCAGAAAGAAAAGTAGTATTTAAAAGCTAAGTATAAAAGGCAGGGAGGTAGAGGAAGGAAAGTGGGGTGCAGGTAAAGCTCATCCAGGATTGATAACTGAGCTAGTTACTATCATAACCCAAGCAGTTTCCCCATCTGATCATAATTAATCTGTACAGAATCAAGGGGAAAGAAAGACTCTACAGAAAACAAAACAGACTCACGACAGTCTCTCTAGGTAACACTTTGGATATCTTAAGGCCTCACACAACAGTTTCACTCCGTCATCCAGTATATTATTAGTTGACAGATTCAGAAATATCAGGCTCTGGCTTCTGATGAGAGCATTAAATATATCTAGACAACAAACTTCGGTGAGGTTACAGGATTCTAACCTGGAAAACAATACAGAAAAACAGGAATGACCATTTCCTCACAGAAGAGGTACAAACCAAACTCATCCAGCCAGAAGTTGCTCAGTTTTTTGGAGGACTTTGCCTGAAAAATCCAGCTTCTCTACATAGAATGAGAGTTATTTAACTAAAGCATAAGGCTTTAATAGAGTTAAGAGGGTAGGGGAAGAGAGCTTGTTTCGCCCATCCTCACCTCCCCAATTCTCTTTGATAATATTTTTTAATCTGAGAGTTTTCTCTAACTACAACTAGAAAAAGATAGATTGAAGGATGACTGTACCCTTATACACCCTGACTTCTGAAACAGAACAGAGATGGACAGGAAGTCAGAAGCAAAAACTGTGTCACTGCCAGGTGCAGTGGCTCACACCTGTACTCCTAACACTCCAGGAGTGAGGTGGGTGGATTGCCTTAGCTCACAAGCTCAATTCTCT
Source organism: Perodicticus potto (assembly GCA_963574655.1). Lineage (NCBI taxonomy): Eukaryota > Metazoa > Chordata > Mammalia > Primates > Lorisidae > Perodicticus > Perodicticus potto. The sequence continues at coordinate 8,907 of CAUYRH010074535.1, forward strand.
GAGGCAAGAGAATTGCTTGAGCCCAAGAGTTTGAGGTTGGTGTGAGCTATGATGCCACGGCATTCTACCAAGGGTGACAAAGTGAGACTCGGTCTCAAAAAAAAAACAAAAACAAAAACAAAAAACTGTGTAACTAATGACTTAATTTATTTATAAGAGCCAACCCATGTTTTCTGAGGAATGGTCCTTAAGAATGAAAACAGAAATAAATTATAAAGAAAACAGTTTCCTGGGGTGGCACCTATGGCTCAGTGAGTAGGGCACTGGCCCCATATACCAAGGGTGGTGGGTTTGAAAAAATAGCTGGGCGTTGTGGTGGGCGCCTGTGGTCCCAGCTACTCAGGAGGCTGAGGCAAGAGAATCGCCTAAGCCCAAGAGCTGGAGGTTGCTGTGAGCTGTGACACCACAGAACTCTACCAAGAGCTACAAAGTGAAACTCTGTCTCAAAAAAAAAAAAAAAGTTCCAATAATAAGTAAAACAGAATAATAAGTAAAACAGAAAGAGAAGCAGAAAAGGTGCACATAGAGCTCTTTAAAATATTTTGAGAAGGCTGGACATGGTGGCTCACACCTGTAATCCTAGCTCTCTCAGAGGCTGAACAGGTGGATTGCTTGAGCTCAGGAGTTGAAGACCAGTTAAACAAAGGGAGACCCCATTTCTACTAAAAATAGAAAAGAAAAATTCAGGTGTTGTGGTGGATGCCTGTAGTTCCAACTACTAGGGAGGCTGTGGCAGGAGGATCCTGGGACTTTCAGGGCGCTGTGAGGTAGGCTGATGCCATGGCACACTAGCCTGGGCAACAGAGTAAGACTCTGTCTCAAAAAAAAAAAAAAAAAAGAAAAGTCTATTTCCTATAATCCCAGATTAAGTTAACATACTGGAAATTATATAATGGAGTATGCCAAATGTATTCCCTTCAATAAGGACATTTTAAATGTCTAAATCTTTTTGAATTTCATAATTTAAGCGTATGTTTTGGGGGAAAATCTGAAGGGTAATAAGTTTTCCATTTTTCCTCCACCAATTGGCAACATTGCCAGGCGCAGTGGCTCATGCCTGTAATCCTAGCATTCTGGGAGGCCAAGGGAGGTAGATGGCCTGAGCTCAGGAGTTTAAGACAGCCTGAGCAAGAGAGAGACCCTGTCTCTTAAAAAAAACCAACAAACAAAAAAGAAAAAAAAAACAGGTGGGTATTGTAGCAGGCACCTATATTCCCAGCTATTTTTCCTCCACTTAACAGCTTTTTGCTACTAATATATGTTATTTTTAGACACAGGAACCAGTGACAAACTTCTAACCTGGGTTCCAGATAAGATAAGTTACAAAAAATTCCTCCTAATTAATTAAAACTACTTCCCATCTGGTAAAACCTCTAACTCTGACATGGCCTACTGACAACTGAACTCAACCATGTCCAAGAATTATCCAACTTTCCAGACAGTCTATAAGTAAATTTAATTCCATCTTATAAAAACTAATAAGTATTTTTAAAAATTCAAACAAGCACTTATTTCAGATTTCAGTCATTTTTCCTACACATGGAGTATAATTTACTCCCCATAAATACAGACCTACCTGGACCCTTCATGTATCACTCACCTGGAAACTGAGCCCAGGAATTACAAAAACTTCCAAGGCAAAATTTACTATAATGATTTATTTGGTTTTAGTTTTGTAAGCAACTGATTTAATTGCCATTGGACTATAAGATCTTTCTTTCTTTCTTTCTTTCTTTCTTTCTTTTTTATTTTAAGAATCAGAGTCTCACTTTATCACTCTTGGTAGAGTGCTGTGGCATCTCACAGCAACCTCCAACTCCTGCCTCAGCCTCCCAAGTAGCTGGGACTACAGGCACCCACCACAATGCCAGGCTATTTTTTTGTTGCAGTTTGGCAGGGGCCGGGTTTGAACCCGCCACCCTTGGTATATGGGGCTGGTGCCCCACTCACTGAGCCACAGGCACCGCCTATACGATCTTTCTTAAAACCTAATACACAGGGCAGCACCTGTGGCTCAAAGGAGTAGTGCACTGGCCCCATATACCAGAGGTGGCAGGTTCAAAACCAGCCCTGGCAAAAACAAACAAACAAAAAAAACCCTGATACACAACGTGAATGATTGTAATCCCCTCATATTCATATAGAAAGAAAAAAATCAGCCAAAGTCACCTGATCAACAGTGTGTGATAGCATGCAAGTGCCTTGACAATTGCCACACTATTCTTTGTCAACTCTCTGGCCTGGTCACTGAGCTGCAGCTACAGATTAAGAGGAACTCACTATCAGAAATCAAGTAAAACTAAGCCTGTCCTAGTTCACATTTGTGCCTTCTTTTCTTCAAGAGTTTAAAGATGCAGTGAATCTATTCTAATGCTTAAATATGAAAAGTGTTAAATGTTGGCTCGGTGCCTGTGGCTTAACCGGCTAAGGCGCCAGCCACGTACACCTGAACTGGCGGGTTCGAATCCAGCCTGGGCCCGCCAAACAACAATGGCGGCTGTAACCAAAAAATGGCCGGGCACTGTGGCGGGCGCCTGTAGTCCCAGCTACTTGGGAGGCAGAGGCAAGAGACTCGCTTGAGCCCAGGAATTGGAGGTTGCTGTGAGCTGTGATGCCACGGCACTCTATCCAGGGTGACAGCT
>CAUYRH010074538.1:0-33421 GCA_963574655.1 Perodicticus potto
CTAGGCATAGGAAATGGGGGTTCCACATTTAGTCCTAAGTGTAAAGTGAAGGAGACACCAAGGCACAGGTGTCTCCTCAGCAGTTGTCCAGCCTTTTTGGCTATTGGAGCCTCTGGTGGGCGTTGGAGGTCCCCCTCCTTGACTGTCATCCAGCCCACTGGCTCTTCAGCCGGCTGCCGCAGCACCAACACCACGAAGGAGGAGGCGGCAGGTCCACCAGCTCCGCTGAGCTGGCTAGGGCGCCAGATGTCCTGCATCAATTCTCCCTCTCCGAGTAGAAACCCCAACTGCTGTTAGGGAAAAGGGGAGAAGACTCGATCTAACTGCTTCCTGCTGAATCAGGTGATGATAGAAGGGGACAGTCAGGGTTTCTCCGGAGGGAGAGTGATACAGGGGTTCATGGACTGGGACCATCTTTATTGCGTGTGGCTTGATGACCTTTCTGGAAAACGTAAATCTGATTGACACTGTGTTTTTAATTTCAAATTCCACTGTTTACTGCTGGTACATAAGAAAGTAATTAACTTTTTTATATTAGCTTTATATTCTACAACATTGCTATAATCACTTATTAGTTTCAGGAATATCTTTTTTTTAATTCATTGGGATTTTCTACATAGACAATCACATTATCTGCCAAGTTTTATTTCTTCCTTTTCAATCTATACATTTATTATTATTTCCTTTCCTTGTCTTATTACATTAGTTAGGACTTCCAGTAAAATATTGAAAAGGAATGGTGAGAAGGGACATTCTAACCTCGATTTGATCTTAATGGGAAGCATCTAGTTTTCTATCATTAGCTATAGGGTTTTTGTAGATAATCTTCACCAAGTTTAGGAAGTTTCCTCCTATTCCTAGCTTGCTCAGAATTTCTTTTATCATGAATAGGTATTGAAACTCATCAAATATTTTCTTTATATCTATTGATAAAATTATATGATTTTTCTTTTTTAGCCTATCAATGTGACAGATTACATTAATTGCTTTAACTAGCCTTGCATAGCTAGAACAAATTTTGTTAAGGATTTTTGTACCTATTCATGAGAGATATTAGTCTATAGTTCTCTTTTCTTGTATTATCTTTGTTGATTTTAATATCAGATTCATACTGGCCTCATAGATAAAGCTACTGCCTTTGTTTCTATTTCCTGAAATACAGTAAAAAACTAATGGAATTTCAGGCGGCGCCTGTTGCTCAGTGAGTAGGACACTGGCCCCATATATAAAGGGTGATGGGTTCAAACCCGGCCCCAGCCAAACTGCAACAACAACAACAAAAAGAATTAGTGTAATTTCTTACTTATACATTTGGGAGAATTCATCAGTGAACCCATCAGAAAGCTTCCTGCTTTCTCTTTTGAGAGATTATTATTAACATAATTTCTTTAATAAATATAGACCTATTCAGATTATCTATTTCTTATTGTGCAAGATAATCAAGGAATTGGTTCATTTCACCTACACTATCAAATTTTTGGGCACAGAATTATTTACAATATTTGTTGGGAGAACAAAAGTGACAACTTCCAAGCTCTTTACATGCCTGATCAGAAAAAACTGTCTGCTTTCCAAAGAGGATATAGCACTTTACCTTCCCACCAATGGTATTTGAGAGTTCTAGTTACTCCACAAGGGTTAGTGGTACAGTGAGGCAAGCAAGAACCATAAGGTTTAATATTTATTTTTATTTTTTCTTTTTTAAGGTTTAATATTTAAAGAGGTATCCATTTTCAGATTCTGTGCCCCTCACAATTTGCTCACTTACTTTGCCTCATCTTAGTATTGGTCCTGTCCACCACATCTTGGCCAAAACTTGAATAAATTTGTGTAGACTTGGTATTATTTTTTCTTAACATAATTGGTAGAATTCACCAGGGAAACCACATAGACTTGAATTTTTTTGGTGGGAGGATATTTATACATCAATTTCTTTAATGAATATGAAGCTGTTAGGGTTATTTGTTTGATTTCTAAAGACCCGTGATAATTTGTATTATTCAAGGAATGTGTCAATTCCTCTAAGTTGTTGAAATTATTTGCATAAGGTTACTCATAATGTTTCATTATTGACCTTGTAATCTCCACAGAATCTGTAGTGATGTTATCTTTCTCATTCTTGTTATTAGTGATTTCTCATCTCTCTTTTATTCCTTATCAGTTTTACCAAAGATTTATCAAGTTTATTGATCTCAAGAAATCAGCTTTTGGTTTCACTGATTTTCTCTATTTTTTCTCTAATTTGTACTTTACTGATTTTCATTTTGATGTTTGGTATTTCTTTTTTCTCTTTAGCCTTAATTTGCTCTTCATTTTCCAACTTAAGATAGAAGCTCTGGTCACTGACTTGAATTATTATTCTTTTCTAATATATGCATTTAGAGCTACAAATTGCTTCTTAAGTACTATTTGAATATCAACCCACAAATCCAGATATATTGTGTTTTCAGTTGACATTACTTTCTGATTTTTCTTTCCTCTTTGATTCACACTTTAGAAGCATAAAGTTTGGTTCCAAATATTTGTTGATTTTCCACAGACTTTTCCATTATTAATTTATAATTTAATTGTATTGTGACCAAAGAGCATACCTGAAGCCTTCTAAAATGTATTAATATTTGAGGGGAGGGGTTAAAAACCTCCCTAGCAGATACAATAAACACAATTTGGGTGATGGGCACATGAACAGCCCTGACTTAAGCATTATAAATACTATCCATGTAACAAAAACATTAGTACCCCCTTAATATTTTGCAATTTCAAAAACATTAAAGTCCAGAATATATTGTCTTGATAAATATTTCATTAACACTTGAGAAGAATCTATATTCTGCCATGTTGAACAGAATGTTCTTTCAATGTGTTCTTTTTTCTTATTGTTCAGGAATTGTTTAGGGTACAAAGAACCACCAGGTTTACACTGCTTGCATTTGTAAGGTAAAGTCCCTCTTATAACTGTGTCCCATCCCCAAGAGGTGTGTCATACACAGTGACCTCCCCCTCTCCTTTCCACTCTCTGGTCTCCCATTCCCCCATCTCTCCCATGCACTGGTATCAATTGTCCTCATATCAGAATTGAGTACATTTGATTCTTGCTTCTCCATACTTGGAATGCTTTACTAAGAAGAATGTGTTCCACCTACATCCAGGATAATACAAAAGATGTAAAGTCACCATCTTTTTTAGTGTCTGAAATAGTATTCCATGGTATTCATAGACCACAGCTTGTTAATTCATTCCTGGATTGGTGGGCATTTAGATTATTTACACCATTTGGCAATTATAAGTGAGCTCCAATAAAGAGCCTAGTGCAGTGGTTCTCAACCTTCCTAATGCTGTGGCCCTTTAATACAGTTCCTGTGGGTCATGACCCACAGGTTGAGAACTGCTGGTCTAGTGCCTATGTCCTTACGATAATTTTTTTATTTTGGGTAGATGCCCAGTAATGAAATTGCAGGATCAAATGGGAAGTTTAGTTTGAGTTCTTTGAAGATTCTCCATACTTCCTTCAAAAAAGGTTATATTAGTTTGCAGACCCACCAGCAGGATAAAAGTGTTCCCTTCTCTCCACATCCATACCACCATCTGCAACTTTGAGACTTTGTGATGTGTGCCATTGTCACTGGGGTTAGGTGATATCTCAGGGTGGTTTTAATTTACATTTCTTTGATAATTAGTGACGATGAGCATTTTTTCATGTTTGCTAGCCATTCGTCTGTCTTCTTTAGAGAAGTTTCTATTCATCTCACTTGGTCATTGATATAAGGGATTGTTGACTCTTTTTTTGTTGCTTAATTTGTGTTCTCTATAGACTCTAGTTATTAAGCTTTTGTCCAATTGACAATATACAAATATCTTTTCCCATTCTGATGGAAGTGTCTTTGCTTTGGTTGTTGTCTCCTTAGCTGTACAGAAGCTATTCAGTTTAATTAAGCCCTATTTGTTTATTTTTGTTATAGCAATTGCCACTGGAGTCTTCTTTATAAAGTCTTTCCATAGGCCAATACCTTCAAATGTTTTCACCAAATTTTCTTTGAGGATTTTTATTGTTTTTCAATGTGTTCTTTCAACTCAGACCAGATTGGTTGATAATGTTGTTCTAGTCTATTATATCCTTGCTAATTGTCTATCTGCTTGTTCTGTCATATATTAAGAGAGAGTACTGAAATATTCAACTATAATGGTGAATGTCTATTTCGGTATACAATTCTCTATTTTGTTTCATGTATCTAGTTATTAGTGACATAAATATTTAAAGTTATATACTCTTGATTAATAGATTATAAAATAACGTTCTCTATATGTAGTAATACTCTTTGATTTAAAATCTACTTTGAGTGTGGTGCCTGTGGCTCAGTGAGTAGGGAACCAGCCCCATATACCGAGGGTGGTGGGTTCAAACCCAGCCCTGGCCAAACTGCAACAACAACAACAACCACAAAAAAAGAAAAGATGGATGTTGTGGCAAGTCCCTGTAGTCCCAGCTACTCGGGAGGCTGAGGCAAGAGAATCGCCTAAGCCTGGGAGTTGGAGGTTGCTGTGAACTGTGACACCACAGCACTCTACCGGTGGCAATAAAGTAAGACTCTGTCTCAAAAAAATAAAATAAAATAAAATCTGCTTTGGCCAAGTGTAGTGAATCAGCCTGTAATCCTAGCACTCTGGGAGGCCACAGCAGGAGGATCCCTTGAGCTCAGGAGTTCCAAGCCAGCCTGAGCAAGAGTGAGCCCCCCACTCTACTAAAAACAGAAAAATCAGCCAGGCATTGTTGCAGATGCCTGTAGTCCCAGCTACGTGCAAGGCTGAGGTGAGAAGATTACTTGAGCCCAAGAGTTTGAGGTTGCTGTGACTACGATGATGACATGAAACTCTATCCAGGGCAACAGGGTAAGACTCTTATCTTGAAAAAACAAAAATTCCAAATAAATAAAATAAAATCTACTTTGTCTGATATTAATATAGCCATTCCTGTTTTCTTTTTATTAGTATTAAGTATAGTGTATCTTTTTCCATCCTCTTACATTTGAATGTTTCATCTTTGTATTTTTTTTTTAAATAGGGTCTCACTCTGCTCCCCAGGCTAGAATGCAGTGACCTCATGATAGCTCACTGCAACCTCAAACTCCTAGGCTCAAACAATCCTTTTGCCTCAGCCTCCTGAAAAGCTGGAACTGCAGGCATACATCATGATGTCCAGCTAATTTTTTTTATTTTTTGTAGAAAAAGGCTCTCAACTATGTTGCCCAGTCTGACTTCAAACTCTGACCTCAAATGATCCCACCTTAGCCTTCCAAGTGCTAGATTACAGGCATGAGCCACTATGTCTGACCTACCTATGCATGTAAAATGTGCTTTTTATATACAATATATAGTTGGGTCTTCCTTTTTCATTAGATCACTGCCTTTTAATTGGGGTGCTTAAACCATTTACATTTAATATAATTATTTATATGGTTAGGCTTAAGACTATTATCTTGACATTTATTTTCTTTATATCTCATCCATTTTTTTCCTTTTTTACTCTTTTTATGCCTTTGTTTGAACTCAGATTTTTTTTTCATCCCATTTCTCTCTTCTTTCGGCCTATTAGCTAATATACCTTGTTTGGTTATTTCAGTGGTTACTTTAAGATTTATTGTTTATATCCCTTTCCAGAAACATAATCATTGTAAAGGAGGGAAGTGATGTCTGCTTTGGTTTCTACTACATCCCTTATGCTAATTAACAGTGCCTGGCATATAGAAGACACTCAATAAATACTTTATCAATAAATGGATAAATAAAGCCAAATTATAATTTATGAAATATAAGGCTAGAAACTCTCAGAAAAAAAGCATCTTAAAGCTCATCCACTTTACATCCAGTTAGATTTGATGACTGAAAACAGAACACAAAAACTCTAGACAGTATATGGCAATACATACACATAAAAATAAATAAAATGTACAGGCTCTGTATAAAAATATTTGATACCAACAAAAATGAACTGGACACTACGTAGTGATGTCAAGAATATAGTCATATTCAGCCTATCTTCACATCATAAAGAAAAACAACGTAATCAAGTACGTACCTAAATTCAAATTAGGCTTGATAATGAAAAAGCATAAAAAGGAATAGTTATAAAAATGTAAATAAATATCCTCTATATTTTAATTTTTAAAAAACTAAAATAGTTACTAGAATTATATTGATAACAGTCACCTAAGAGTCTAAAACTGAGTAAGAGGCTATCTCAAACTCAGTACTATACTCACGTCTTGCTCTTTGACTGAGTTTAAAGTAATATATTGAGTTATAATTATATCTAGAGGTACTAAGGCTATCTGTTAGAGCTAAGATGCTCTACTAAATTGTCTGTGGTGAACAAGATACATAGAAACAGTAATGTTCTGCTATAAAATTCACAAATCATCTGGGTTTTTATAGGCCTAATACAACCATTTTCTCCTGTATAGGTAGGATAGGTGTCATACTGAATCTTAGCTCTATTAGAAATATGTAATTCTCACAATTGCAAAGATCTCATATCAACCCAAGTGCATGTCAATTCATAAGTGGATTAGAAAAATGTGGTATATGTATACCATGGAGTACTATTCAGCTATAAAAAAGGATGAATCAAATGTCTTTTAGAGCAATTTGACAGGAAATGGAGACCATTATCCTACTGAAGAATCTTAAGAATGGAAAAACAAACACTATATGTACACTCTAAGAAATTGGAACTAAGTGATAGGCACACAAGTGCACAGAGGAAAGTAAAAATCATTGAAGGGGGGAAGGAGAGGAGCAAAAACCCACCTAATGGGTATAGTGAACACTATTCAAGTGATGGGCACATTTATAGCACTAACTTGAGTCATGTAACATTTGTACCTCTTTAATATTTTGAAATTTTAAAAAGGCAAAACAAATAAAGAAAATATGTAGTTCTGAAAAATTACTTTAGTAAGAGAAATGTATTAAAATATAGCTAAGCAAAGAACTAAATGCAACCCAGGATACTAAAATTTATATGAAAAGAATACTATAGGTTCATCAGAGATTAGTTTTCAAAAATCAACAACAAATCAAACTAAAAATCTTTCTATTACTTTTGACTTGACTAAACTAACTTCAGGATTAGATATTACCTGAGAGATTTCCTGTTGATATATTGTAAAATGTTCCTTGCTGATCTGTGGGAGGTAGAATGAAGGTATGACTTCAGTGTCCACAAAGTCCGGTCCCCATGTTTTTGTGAAGAAGTCAGATTCTCTTTTTGCTAATCTAGGATCATTTAATGCTGCTGGGAGATTTACTTTGGAATGATACACAGTCCATCTATGTTGATCTGTAACTAGAGATGGGGCAACATATAAACTATTTGAATCACCTGTAAAAAGTAAACAAGAGAACTTTGAAAGTACATACTAGAAAATTAAAAATGCTTAGATTCTATTTTACACAAACCAACTAAACTATCCATGGTAAATGCTTTAATAAAAATCAGTATAATTAAATAATCTTCAGCTTCCAGCATCAATTGACAAAGATATCAAAAAAATATATAAGGTAAAGGATATGCAAAATTTGAGAGCTATAGCTGCATGACGGAGTGAAAGACAAACTCAGTCTTTCTTTAATATACAATTACTCTATTATTTTTTCATTATCAAACCTCTGCTACCCTCTGTTATATATTTTCTATCCTTTAATACCCAGTATTGTTTAGAGGTAGACCTTTTTTTGTTGTACAATGTAGATACTCCTGGTTAAAATATACTTTATTTGGATTATAATTAGGTGACACAAATTTTGCAATGGCATTAACTATAGAAGAAAAAATACATAGTCAAGTCTTATTATTCATAGTAGTTTTGTTCTATAAAGTCACCTTGAACACTTAGCAAATACTGAAACACTGCTCCTAAAAGAAATAAAGTATTAGGTTCCCAGGAGCCTCTGGTCACAACAGGTTCATCAGCTGATCAATACATAACCTTGTGTTGTGTGTGTTTCTGTTTAAATATACCTTATTCAGTATATATCAATGATTCGTTAACTTTAAGCTCATAGCTAACTGCACTATAACTACTGCCTGAATGAAGCTTATATACATGTATGTTCTCTGCAAGGTACATCACAGCCTTCTTGCACTTAAGAACATTAGACAGCACTTCAGCATTAAGCTAGGGGCCATATTAATCAGCAAAATCACCAAAACATGTGGCACTAAAAAGACACCCCCCCCCCATAAAGAAGGCAGAGCTTTGCCTTATTGAACCTCAACTGAGAACATGTGTGTCAGGGAACTCAAACATTTCACTGTTTTGTACATGTTGGCAAATGACTACAGAAGTGCCCACATATTGATTTTTGGTTGCACAAAAATTTTAAGGAGTATGAGACTTGCAAATATGGAATCTACAAATAATGAGGAATGATTGTACTATGTTTTAATTAAGCAGCTTTTGATCTGTACCGTCAATACGTTTTCAGTTTATATAAATAATGTATGGAATATATGAAAAGAATTAAATTGTAATTTCCCTTTAAAGGCATTTATATACTTTTAAAATTATAAAATCTAGTCTTGTAAGGTAAGTATGTGAAACTTGACTACTCATTTCAAGGTAATATTAAGTTGCCAGTAAAAATTTCAAAAAAACAAACCAAAAAAAAACATTACCTGTGGGTTCCTTGGGACACACATCTGGCAGTGACTGCACAGATCGAATGTGTTTTGTTGGATCTACCTCTTTTTTAAAGAAAACATCACTGCTGCTTCCTTGAGGCACTGGTGAAGAACTGTGGCTTGAAGCCATTGCATAAAATCCCCACTCAACTGAAAATGAACAAGAAACAAATAATAATTAAGACACAATACAAATCAAGATGAATTTGTAAGGATTATGTGTCTCACAAACTCCCTTTTAAAAACAGAAGGGTTTTTCAAAATACCTCAAACTATAAGTAGGTAATTTGAATATTTGCTATGAATCATGAAAATCAATGAAAATATTTACTCTAAGAAAGTTATTAGTCCTTGTTTAAAAAAAAACAAAACTCCACAAACCGAAACATCCTTACTTAGTCTTTTATCCAAAGTACAAAGGATACCAATGTCATGCCCAATATATATTTAAGATGAACACATTCCATTTAGTCAACAAATATATAGTAACTATGCATTGCAGCAAAATGGATAAGTGCACAAATTTTTGAAGTCAGCCTGCCTGGGTTCATATCCCACCTTTACACACCAGCAGTATAATCATGAGGAAATTGACTTAACCTTTGGGTGCACTTCCTCATCAGTAGAATAGACATGGAAAGAAATCTCATCTCATAAACATCTTATAAGAATTATGCAAATGGATATTTATAGAGCATTTAAAACCATGCCTGCCTCAAAGTTAGAGTTCATAGATGTTAGCTATTATTATATTATATGACTGTAATTATTATATGACTGCTATATAGTAATACAATGATTATAAAATCATAAGTAACTAAATTATTTTAAAAAGAGTTATTTTTCAAGGAGCTTGCAACTATATTAAGTAATCAAAATAAATGTATGTAAGCAAAACACAAGTTATTCTATGGTTACCTTTTTTTAGTAAATGCTAAAAAATATTGTGGGGCAAGACAACAGTGTCAAGTAGGACTTTATAAATGAAGCAATATTAAAACAGGATATTGAAGAATACGTTTGGTTTTGTTTTGAGACAGAATCTCACTACGGCACCCTCAGTAGAGTACCATTGCCTCACAGCTCACAGCAACCTCAAACTCTTGGGCTTAAGTGATTCTCTTGCCTCAGCCTCCCAAGTAGCTGGGACTACAGGCACCCAACACAATGCTCAGCTATTTTGTTGCAGTTGTCACTGTTGTTTAGCAGGCCTGGGCTGGGTTTGGGTTCGAACCTGCCTGCCTCAGTGTATGTGGCCGGTGCCCTAACCACTGAGCACAGGCGCTAAGCAGAAGAATATGTATTATTTTATTACTGAAATGTTTAGAGATCACCTAGTCTTAAATTCCCTCATAACAGAGATTAAGTATAGGAAGGCCCGGGTCGTTCATTATATGGTTTAACAAGATTTTTAAAAAGCCAAGTTAGGAGCAGTGCCTGTAGCTCAAAGGAGTAGGGCACTGGCCCCATATGCCAGAGGTGGCAGGTTCAAAACCAGTCCCAGCCAAAAACCGCAAAAAAAAAAAAAAAAAAAAAAAGCAAGTTAGGAAATCTAGTGAATAAAAAAATAAGAGTAGCAACTAAGGAGCAGCGATATAAGGCTGAGACGTGACAAATAGTACATCCACTTTAACTTTCCTCTACTTTGCTGGAAAGCTAAATTTCCCAGACTTCCTTGCATACCTCAGAACTTTCAATGCCAAGGGAATATAACTACTTACACCAATCACTGAAACCATAGATTAAGAAATAAGCTGCTAAGACAGTACACAAAGATAAATAACTTCTTCAAGGTCCTTAAACATGATTTAATAAAAAATAATTTTTTAAAAAAAGGTCCTTAAACAGAAAACATACAATAGCATGAATAAAGGTTAGGAACATAGAATAATCAATCCTAAGACTACAAAATTGAGTATAGTGGAAACTGAACTGGCTATAGTGAAATGCTTGCACTGTAAAGTATTGACAAATAAGTTATATTTATACTTACACACACAAAAAACACATGAGTACAACTAGATTGCAGTTGGTTCTATGAGCAATAAGAAGCCACAGAGATTTGGGGTCAAGAGAGTACTACTGTAATGAAAATGATATTTGGGAAAATTAATTAGGGCTTCTGTTTGAAAGGTATCACTGGGCCACATTTATACCCATACACATTAAGTATATGGTTGCTTCTGCATAAAAGTTTATACATATTTGAGAGAGAACAAAAATTAAAGTACAGGAAATACCATATAACAGAATCCTGTATACTAAGTCTTTGGTGAAGACAATTCTAAATTTAAAATTGACTCTGTTAACATTTTTATTAATTTTCTCAAATAAAATGGCTAAAATAAACACATTTTGACTCTTCAGTAGTAAGTCACAGATATGTGAAAAATATATTTAAGTGGAACCTCTATTACTTAACATAAGTTAAACTATTCATCCCAACAATAGTACACAACTACCTTAAATTTTTCTATTTATCATAATGTTTTACAGAAAAAAAGATGCTATTTTAAGAACCTAGATACCTAGGGAGATGGGGAATTGTGCAAATATATTGCTAGACTCCCTTATTCCTAAATGGGGGGAATATACTATTTTTTCCTTAAAGATTCTAAATTGGGAAATATTAATGAATGTATTCTGTTTTTCCTATACCATTCCTAATTCTTATGAGAAAAGGGAAAAATCTCTAGCTATACAGGAATTATATAAAACTAGGAGACTGTAAGTCTCAATTTCCAACCATTTTACATTCCATTCCCTTCATCATCTATTTTTAAATTTTTCTTTTGTTTTCAGAAATAGTCTCACTCTGTTGCCCAGGATGGAGGGAGAGCAGGAGCACAATCATAGCTCACTACAGCCTTAAACTTCTGTCCTCAAGTTACTTAAGTTTTTAGATTATTTTTAATGTATGTAAACCTATTGAGATAGTGCTCATCATGGCTTGGGTATCCTTACCTCTTTTCCCATGATATTTATTCATTGCTTAAGCCCGAGAGTTTGAGGTTTTGTGAGCTGTAACACCACAGCACTCTACCAAGGGTGGCATAGCAAGACTTTGGCTCAAAAAAAAAAAAAAAAAGAGGGGAACTATTCTATTATAGATTAAAATAAATAAAGAGGCTGCAGCTAAAGGCAATATTGAGCCTTGACAGGATCCTAATTCAAAAAGAAAATATGGGTTTTCATACATTCTTGGAACAATTGGGAAATTCTAAATATGGACTGACTGTTAGATGATATTTTAGAATTGTAAATTTTCCTATGTATGTTAATGGTTTTAAGATTATAGGAAAATATCCTTATCCTTAGCAAAAGAATAATAAAGTATTTAAGAGTAAGGTATGACTTCATGTGCAACTTACTTTCAAATGATTCAGCAAAAACATACACATACATAAAATGGTTTGTCTAAGGGAAATACATCCATTCTGATAATGAAGTTGGAGAACTCATCCTAGAAAATGTGCTACATTTATCTCACTGCTGAATATCAAGACAGTCACCTCTGAAGTACTCCCCTTGGGAAGCTATGCACCAATCCCAGCACCCAGTCCACCCTTTAAAGCAATTTTAGAACTCTTTTTCTGGAATGGCCATCAAAGCTGTGTGCTTTTTACCTTTGATGCCCTGAATGTCATCAAAATGTCTTCTTTTCAATATTTCCTTTATCTTTGGGTAAAGAAAAAAATCTCTGGGGCCAGGTCAGGTAGTAGGGAGATGTTCCAACAGTTGTTTGCTCGCTAAAGACTTCCTCACAAACAGTGCCATGTGAGCTGGTGCTCTGCCTTTCTCATGCCAAGATTTTCAGTTAAGATTTTCCTATTTCTCGGGTGGCGCTTGTAGCTCAAAGGAGTAGGGCGCTGGCCCCATATACCGGAGGTGGCAGGTTCAAACCCAGCCCCTGTCAAAAAAACTGCAAAAAAAAAAAAAAAAAGATTTTCCTATTTCTCTACTTCATGTTTAGTTGGTCTGCTATGCTTCTCACAGTCGGCCAATGATTTTGACACACAATTCAATGAATTTTGGCAATGTTTTTCATCAGTTCTGCTCATTACTGTCTGTCCTGACCTCTCTTCATCACTAACATTTTCTCACCCCTCAGAAAAATGTTTAATACATTTGTACACGTCCCTGTTTTCACTTCCACTCTTTCCATATTTATTGTTTGTTGCTCTAAGTTAAGCTCTAATATTCTCACAATTGCACACAAAAACACACAATAATAATAATGAATCCATTCAGAAAAACACTGCCACAAGTGGACACAAATAGAGCTGTGAGACACTGAAATACAAAGTTCTGATACCTTACTGAGTTGTTTGCACAGTGGTGTCAATGTAAATGCACAGTGGCAAGTTCACAAACTTAACTGTCATACTTTATATATACATATGTATTTTATATTTTCATTTTTCTGCATATTCTAAATTTTTCAAAATAAAAATTTTGAAGAAACTTTACATTTTTGTCAAATATTAAATAGATAAATACTGCAAAATACAAATAAGAAAAGGAAAAACATTCAATTTACAACATATAATCTACCTCAAGATGGCATTATTGTACAACTTCAAATAAGGGGGCAAAAACTCTCAATAGATTGCAATCAAATTTTTATGCTGCAGAAGAATAACACCATATATAAAATCTGGAATTCCTTAAAGTCTAAATGAGAAGACAGCTGAGATAGAAAAACACTTGTAATAGGCATTACTCTTACATACAAAAATGTCTTCCCTTACTTCTACTCTGTAACACTAACTACTTATAGGGAATGTTAATATTATACAATCATTTATAGTTAATTCTGAATTATCCATGAGATTGCCTATTATAAGTAAGGTAATAGCAAGTCTTTTTTTTTTCCAGCTTACTATTTCAATCTAGATGAGACATCTCACCAGAGATGTATCATACAGATACATTAACTAATAATTTTATTTCCCTCCTCCTATTTATCAACAGTGATAGCCTATTTTATAAAATCTAAACTTATTGACCTCTACCATGCTTCTATAATACTATGATCTAACTGGTCTGTTTTCCACCAGTCTAAACTATTCTGCACATTGCTTTAGGATTAATCTTTTGGAAAGTTTTCAACTTGTTATACTTCTTTAAGATTATTCATTACTTCCTGAACAAATCACAAACTTCATAAGCTGATATTCAAAGGTTTTCACAATCTAATACTAATCTTTGTTTTTAGTCTTATTTCCTATGACCTGTGGATAACTTCTCCTCCATACAGGCTGGCCTAATTGTCTTTTAATTTATCATGCTGATATGCCCTTCCTGTAATATTCATAACATCTTCCTACCTATCCAATGTCTCTTCTTATTTTAAGTTTCATTTCTAGATAATATCCTAAGAAAATAAAGATACGCACATTTGAAGATATGAGCTAGCATTACTTTTGAGAATAAAAAAATTGAAACAACCAAACTCTAAATTTAAAGAGGGAATTGGTTAGTCAGCTTTAGTAGAACCAAACAACAGATTACACAGTCATTAAATATTGTACTGCAGACTTCACATTGATTAAGATAGCTAATATCAAAAACAAACAAAAAAACTAAGTGTTGGAAATGATGTAGGAAATTGGAACTCTTGTGTGCTGTTGGTGGGAATGCAAAATGGTGAAGCCACTATGGAAAAAAAATTATAGACGTTCCTAAAAATTAAAAATAGAATTATAATATGATCCAGCAATTTCATTTCTGGGCATATACCTAAAAGTATTGAAAGCAAGATCCAGAGGATGTATTTATATATCTATGTTCACAGCAACATCATTCATAATAACCAAGAAGTGCAAGCAACCCAAGTGTCCATTGATGAATGGATGAATGTATAAATAAAATGTATTATATGTATATAAATGAAATGTTATTGAATTTTAAAATGGAAGAAAACTGACACATGCTACAACATGGATGAACCCTGAGGACATAATGCTAAGTGAAATAAGACAGCCACAAAAAGACAAATATTATATGATTACCCTTATATGAGGTATCTAAAATAGTAAAATTCAGAGACAGAACATAGAATAATGGTTGCTAGGCACAGGAAGGAGGAGAAAACAGGGAGTTGCTGCTCAGTAAGTACAGAGTTTCAGTTTTGCAAGACGAAATGTTTTAGAGATTTGTGCACAGCAACATATTTACTACTAATGAACTTAGTACTTAAGATGGTAAATTCTATGCTATGTATACTCAACCCAATTAAAAGTTAATAGGATTACAGAATCCTTAGTGACATAAAAATGTTTACTACATACTGTTAAGTGGAAACAGTTTTCAAAACAATACATAGAGTATGATACCAAATTCCTAACTTAAAGTAAGCACACATATTTGCAAAAAAGATTGCAAGGACCTATATCACAATATTAATGGTAGTTATCTCCAAAGGGCAGACTTACATAAGAAATTTTCATTCCACTTAGCTTTAATCTTTGTTCTGCTTTTTTTCAATTTTCTAAATGTTCTCCTATAAAAATGAATCACTTTGTCTATCAGGAGCAACATACAATCATCCCTCAGCGTCCACCAGGTGTTGATTCTAGGACCTCCCTCAGATACCAAAATCTGCAGATGCTCTAGGCCCACATAAAACAGTGTAGTATTTATATATAACCTACACATATCCTCCTAGGTACTTCAAATCATCCCTGAATTACCTGTATAATACCTAATATGATGTAAATGCTAAATAAACAGTTGTTATACTGTATTATTTAGAGAACAATGACAAGGAAAGAAGTTTGTGCGTGTTCAGTACAGATGCAACTTTTTAAAATATCTTTGAACCATGGTTTATTGAACGCACAAATATAAAAGGCTGACCATACAGTAAGTGCTATTATTACTAAACTATAAGACTTCAGCTTCAGCTTTATATCTTCTTCCACTAGGAATCTTTTCTAATAACTATACTCAACAAAGAAACAGCCTTCCTTTGAACTTTAAGTGCTTGTCTACATTAGCAGTCTATAAATTTTATTATATACCCCAACAATTTAAAAATATTTAAGCAAACACCAATTACAAATTACATAGGGTACCACTATATTAATAGTATATTATGTACAATATAAAACTATAACAATTGGAAATATTTTTTTTATTTTAAATACATGTATTTTATTATTCTTCATTACATTATTTCCCCAATTGGAAATATTTTAAAAGATGAGATAGAGAAAAGACTTTTTAAAATAATCTTGATTTTATTAATTAATGGTACAAAAAACCCCTTTTTATTCTTTCAAGTTTTAACCAGTAACAGTGTAGCTCACTATAATTCTCTCCTCCCTGGAGAGGCTGTCAGTAGTCCCTGTTCTCCACCTTGTTATCTATGATACATTCCTGCCTTTGCAGCCTCTATTCTATGCATCCCTTTCTAATTTGATTCTTCTGAACCCAGTAACTAATTTACACAGTATGTTATAGTTGACATAGCATCTTAATAACATATTACCTCATTTTATTCTTACAAAAACCTTGTAATACAGGAATTATCACCATCTCTATTTTATAGATGAGAAAACTGAGGCTCAGAAAGATTGAGGAATTTATCTGTAAGATTATAAGCATTGTAAAAAAAGCAAAAGTGCTCTCGACTGTCACTCATCTTTCATCACCAAATTAAGCTTGTTAAAAACGTTAAATAAGAGTTGAAACTGCGGACTATAGGAGGAAACAAAAAAAAAAAAAGAATTTCATGTGTGCACTTTGAATTTTTCTGGACACTCACAAAACATTTATTAATTAATTAAAACACTTAGCTTACTTCTCCTTTCTTGGCAGTTGCAGCTGCCAGGAAAAATAATTGCTTCTAGATAAAGAAGATTCTACTATATTCTTTTCACAATTTCAAAAACCTTTGCGACAATACCTGACAATTCAAAGCATAACAGTAATTCAAATTTTCAGGAAAGGAGGCTACTATTAATATTTTCAGGAGGAAAAAGGTTTTTTTCCTTTAGATGTGAAGACAACTAAACAGACTAAAGAATATCTGCATTATGTTATCAATAGATTTACTCTTCCCTCAACTCTTTCCCCTACAAAGAAAGAGTTAATAGAGGATCTTAAAGTATTAATCTAATCCCCCCAACAGTGCTCATTGAGAGCATTTTCCGGGCTGGTAGGGGTCAAGAAAACTAGTTTAGGCCCCCACCAGAACCACACAAGTCATAGGTTTAGAATGGTACTGCTGATGTTTTGAACCCAGTAATTCTGTTTTATAGGAGTGGCGTGGGGTGGAGCATGCCCTGGGTGCATTGTAGGATATTTAGCAACCTCCATGGCTAGATACCAATAGCAGTCCCCTTCAGGAGTAAGAACCACAAAGTCTCTCTCTCCAAACACTGCCAAATGTCCCTTGGGCAAAATCACCCATGGAGCACCACTGTTTTAGATGTTAGGGTCCTAGATCTTTGAAAAAGGAAGCCTCCAACCAGCACTATTATTTTTTAATTAATTTTACTTTAAAATGTGGATTTTTAAAAATATGTTAATAGTAAAAGAAGATACCTGATATATTTGTGATCCTTCTGTAGATTAAAGGATTTTAGAGGATTCTATACCTATTCAATCACCTTTTTCTAAACTTTGGACAATATTGCCTGTCATAATTTTGAAAACAATGAAAAACATTTCAGAAAGCCAAATGTTGTAGTAACAAATAGCATTTGTTCATAATAGTTCTTCTACAAGAACAAAATAGTATATATTAACAACAACAAAAAGCCACAGACAGTCTTTACACTTTGTTGATTCATTATTTTTAAAACCCCACAGGTGCAGTGGTTCATGCCTGTAATCCCAACACTTTGGGAGTCTCAGGTGGGAGGAAAGCTTAAAGCCAGGAGTTCAAGACTACCCTGGGCAACACAAGATCCAAACCCTAAAAAAATTTTTTTTAATTAGCCTGGCATGCCTGTAGTCCCAGCTACTCAAAAGTCTGGTTGAACTCCTTTTGAACCCAGGAGTTCTAGGTAGCAGTGAGCTATGATTGTAGCACTGCATGCCACCCTGGGCAACAAAGCAAAATATCTCAAAAAACAATTAACAACAATAAAATAAAAAACCATTACAACATTTTAATTTCTTTTAAAAGTGATCCTCAGACATAATTCAAAAATAGCCAAATCACAATAAAACTGCAAATAGTTAATCCCTCATGCTACAACTATCAATTACACATATTGATCATTTTTACCCAAGCCTATTACAAGCAAAGATGGTCACTATGAACCATCAATTTCCACTTCTAGGATATCAGATGCTGACTGCAATACAAACACAGTAAAACAAACAAATCCCACCATTCCATCTGTTTGATCATAACTGCTTACAAAGTATTTATACTCTCAGGGTACTTACTTCTCCAATGAGAACTCGCCATTGGATTTATAAACGTGAAAGTCCATCAAAATTCGCAATTTGAGTTATAATAACATAGTTCTCAGTATACTACAAGTAATTTATACTGAATCACTTGCCTTGTAAACCATACTATTAAAAGACTGTCCTGGGTTTGACAAATCAGAAATAGAGCCAATTAAAAACAAAAACACTCCAAACAATTCTTCGAAAGTAAGAACTTCAATGAAGACCAAAAGATAAAGCTGGTTAAAAAGAACTTTAAAATAAATGTTTAGCAACCCCGTCAACCAAAATTCTAAAAATACCATCCTAATGAACGGACCAAGTGGCTAACTATAATTGGCAGGTCAAAGTTCCCAAGTAAACGAAGAGAGGGCAGAGATGGCCTGCCTTTGTATCTATGCAGAAATGAAAGGCATAACTGAAGAAAATACATTATTGAACAAATTATTGTGACAAACTGCCAAAAATGCAAACACTGCATTATTCTTTGGGTTAGTCTTCCCCAAAGAGAGAAGGGGAAAAAAAAAAATTTTTTTTTAAATATTCCAGTGGTATTCAAAGGCGCTAAGAGCCCAACTGAAAAAAGAAAGAGAAAGTTTAGGGGCAGCGTCCAAGGGGGTGATGGAAGTTCAGAGCTGGGATCCCGGAGAGGGGCGAGAGCGGCAGAAGGTGGGGAGCACAGCTGCCAGCCCCGAATCCGGACCAGACTGGAAAGGAAGAGGAGGTGGCAGAGAGGAGTATGGAAGCTCCGGCGCCGGTCACTTGTGACCGAAACTCTGTCGGCTCCGGGTTGGGGAGGTGACAGGGAGGGTGGGGTCTCGGGCCCTGTCTCTGCAGGAGGTCGGGGGGAGGGTGGGCGCAGCGCGCCGGGCCGAGGGAGGCCGGCCCCACACCTACCTGCGGGTCCAGGGCGGCCGCCCAGAGCGAGGCCTAGTGCATCTCCGCCGCCTCCAGCCCTCCACGTCGCATCGAGGCTGCCGCTCCGCGGCCGCCACCTCCCGGCGCCGGGAGCCCCGCGCCGGCTGGCCTGGTGGCCCAGGGAGCACAGGGCCGCCCTCTCGAGCCCAGCTCCGCTCGCGGGTGAGAGGCGGCAGCGGCGGCTCCCTCACGTCTCTCCCGGGTGTCCTGTCAGCCAGCAGTTTCCCCCGGGTCCGCAGCGCCGCCTCCGCCGCTGCTGCCACCGCCTCTCCCACATCCCCGGCCTCCAGGGGAGCCGCTGCCGCCGCGCCACGACCACTGTCCCTAGCGCTTCAACGCCCTGCTCAACTCCTTTGCCTCACCCCACCGGCCCGCCCGGCCCGGCCTGGCCCGGTCGGCTCCGCGGAGACGGCGCCAGAGGCTGCTGCGAGGCCGCCGCAGCCCCCAGCCCACAATCCACCGCGCGGCCTCGCCGGGGCGGGCGGGCCGCGGCCCGGGCCGGGAGCAGCGCCCGCCGCCTCGGGAAAGGGGCCTCGCGCGGGCCGGCGCATCCCCGGAGCGGAGAGTACCCCGCGTGGCTCCCCTGCGCCTCCTCTAATAGTCCACACGCAGAGATAAAAATTCGCGCTAAACTCCACTCTCCCCTCCACCCCGAATTGGTTTCAGGAACATCCAAATGCTGCCTGCCGCCTTCCCTGCGACTAGGACTCGATGCTTCCAGCGTGGCCCTCTCCCACCCGGCAGACCGACCAGCTCTGGAGGTCCCTAAAGCACCCAGGACCCATTAGAGCAAATACTTCCAAAAGTTTCCACTTCTCCCTTCACACCCTCCAAGTAAACGCTGTTTAGCCTTTCTCAAATAAATGCCCTTTCCAAGGTTAAAGGTCACCCTCTTCCCAAAAACCCACTGGACTCCGGAGCATGCACTGTCTTTCTATTGAGGCCTTTCACCCACTCGGGCCTCCTCTGATCCTTCTCCAGTTTCTGGGCCTCCCCGCCCCTGAAATCAGTCATTGCTGCTGTTTGACAGAAGTGCTTGAGTGTGCGTATTAATGCCTCCTAATTCTGATTCCTAGCAGTATTCCATTTCTGCCTAGTCTTATAAGGCTTGCAGTCTTAAAACAATAAAATACACAGGCAGGAGAACATCTGAGAATATATACGGTATGTACACATATATGTATTTTTTTAAGGAAGAAAAAATCCTCAATCATTTGAGTGCTTATGTATTAATTTTAGGAAGACTTCACTTGATTCCAAAACTATTTCTTTGCCTACAAATAACTTCAAGCACTTACAAGATATTCAGTATGTTTTAACAAATCAAAACTGAAAATGTAACTCTTACATTTGGATATTGAAAAAACAGATGATTCAAATTTTCACTTCTAAGAAGTCAATTGAAAACTGCAAACATAACTATGTGAAATAATATTTTACCCACAGAAGAGCTAAAGTTGGGGGAAGGGAAGGACAAAAAGAAAGGAAACAATTATATGTTTTAAAATGCATTTCTCTACAATTTTGTCATAAGGGAAGTGAAAAAAACAATCCCCAATATGAAATAAATTTAACTATAAAATGATAAAAGAAGTCCTCTTAAATCCCTGACCTCTTATAAAACCAGATAAAACCTGGGCAAAACACCTAGACCCTGGCTCTAAAAAACAAAACAACAAAAAAAATAGGTGAGGTAAAGTTCATGTTAATTAGCTTGATTTTATCATTTCACAGTGCATGCATATATCAAAACATAACATTGTACCCCATAAATATATACATAATTATTGTTTTTCATTAAAATTTTAATTTAAAAATATGAGTTTATACTCAGAAAACATTAAGGGAAAATTAACCGAATGTTATCTATGGCCAGAAGGATAAGTGATTTTACTTTATGTCTAGAATAAGTTCATAGGTTATAGTAAGAAATAGCTTTAGTAAGTTCCTATATATTTTGGATTTAGGAAGTTCCTATATTTGAACCTACACCAGGAAGTCAACAACAGTTCAAAAGCTGCGTTATCAGGGCACAATGGCTTTTGCTATAATCCCAGCACTTAAGCAGTTTTATCAGAACAATTGCCTGAGCTCAGGAGTTTAAGGTTATAATGAGCTGTGATCATGCCAGCTCCAACCTAGGTGACAGAGTGAGACCCTGTCTCAGAAAACAAAATGAAACCAAATCTACCTTAAGTGTGGCTGGTTTGGCCTTTTAAAAAAATATTTGTGTTTACACCCCACCTTGTTCCAAAAAAGATTCTAAATTGTTATTGAATTAAATGATAGACATTAGAAAAGAGAAAACTAACTTGCTTCTTCATTATCCATTTGTTGATAACATACCATAGGAAGAAAACACACATTGAGCATTGTATTATACTTAGCTCTTTCAGGGACCCAGCACAATGTTTAGTTTTACTTTTCCATAGGACAATTTATAATCTTAACTCTAAACAGAAAAGTAAATATTGATGATCAAGTTTGCAAGTTTATTTTTAAAGTGTAAACCAGACATGCAATATTGTTTAAAGCTAGATTTCAAATTAATTAATATATTTACTTGCTATCACTTGTATTATTTCAGTGTTAGAAATAAAAGCCAAATCACAAATATGTATAGATGTTCATTTTCAGAAAGCAGAGATGAAAGGATTAAGAAATTAATAGAAAATTAAGAAACTGATAGAAATTAAAATTCCATCATTGCCCTCAAAAGATGCAAATATGAAGGAAATATTTAGCTACCATACCATTAGCCCTACATTTGGCATACTTACTGTATCTGTTAAGAATACACGAAATTATGTCCATCAGGGTCATATAGTCCCATTAGAGGGAGAAGGGCAAATTTTATAATGCCAAAACAGCTATAAAATTCCTATGCTTGTGTTTGTTATATGTTCAGTGCACATTTACATGTGTGGCAATAGTGAGGTTGATACATAAGGCATCTACTAAATCAATGAACATTACTATTTGTAATGACTCATTTGACAGAAACTGTACATTCACTTGCCAATATAAATACAGAGGGGAAAGGAGGCACTGATGCAGGAACAAGTAAAAAAAAAATCATTTTTCAATTTTGTAAAATATGAGCACTAACCACTCTTTTTTCCACAATAGCAAACCTTGACTCTATCAAATGGAAACCCATTCAAGTTCTTAACCTACTCTACAGCCAAATACATATAATTACACCTGTGTTTTTAATATAAATAAATTATCTTTTGTAGGTATTTATTAAACCCACAAGCACTCATGAACTGAAAGTATTATGCTGACAGTTGTTTCATTAGGGTTTGTTTTTCTGATCCAATGGCCTGAATAATTTTTTCTATCATAGTTAAGCTATATTTAAATATTACAATATTTAAAAATCATAATTTGTAACAATATGACTCTAACCTGAAACTTCATTTGGATACTTCTTCAGATATAATGTAGGACTACTTTAATGTCAGAAAAATTTTCAACTAAAGTGCGGTGTAAGATGTCAAAATTAAATGTGGATGTAAGCACTATTTTGATGTTTGTCTTCTAGAAGTCCCCATTGAAGCCAGGCATAGTGGCTTTAGCCAATAATCCTAGCACTCTAGGAGGCTGAAGGAGCTGGGAACTAAAAATTAGCCGGCATCGTGGCAGGTGCCTGTAGTCTCAGCTACTTGGGGGGGGGGCGGGGGGGCTGAGATAGGAGGATCACTTGGACCCAGGAGTTTGTGGTTGCTATAAGCTATGGCATTCTAGCCTGGCACAGAGTGAAACTCTGTATCAAAAAAAAAAAAAAAGAAAAAGAAAAATTCTCCATTGGCATTTCTACCCATTCAACTGCTACTTGTTTATCCTGGGTCCAGAGTTCATTTATATGTTTGGGTGCCTGAATCTAAAGCCATTCCAAATCAACTCTCCTATCAATATATTTAAAAATAGAACTGATAGGCACGGCGCCTGTGGCTCAACGGGCTAAGGCGCCAGCCACTTACACCTGAGCTGGCGGGTTCGAATCCAGCCCGGGCCCACCAAATAACAATGGTGGCTGCAACCAAAAAATGGCCGGCATTGTGGCGGGCGCCTGTAGTCCCAGTTACTTGGGAGGCGGAGGCAAGAGACTCGCTTGAGCCCAGGAATTGGAGGTTGCTGTGAGCTGTGATACGAGGACACTCTATCCAGGGTGACAGCTTGAGGCTCTGTCTCAAAAAAAAAAAAAAAAAAAGAACTGATAGTATTGCAAATGTTATATCAAACTTGAGGATTGTAAAATTAATAAAATGACAAATCCATAACATTAGAAAGATAGTTATTAGACATAGAGGCTTTGAGAGTTTAGAGAACTTTGTTGGGATTGGCATATTTTCTACTTTTGAATCGTGTTCAATATATACAAGATACAAAAGGACATGTTATGGCATAATGGCATGTTGTGGGCTCTGCGTTTCAACCCCAGCTTTGCCACTTTCTAGCTTAATAACTCTGGGCATGTTACTAAGCACTCTAAGGCTTAGTTCTTCATAGGGATAATGATAGTACCCACTTCATAGGCATGCTGTGAGAATTACATTTAAAAAGTATACTCAGACCTCCATATCTGTAGTTTCCACATCCCACTTTGGATCAAAAATACTTAAAGAAAAAATTTTTTAAATTTAAAATAATGCAAATAAAAAACAATACAGTATAACTCTTTACATAGCATTTATATTGTATGGATTAGATATTATAAGTAATCTAGAGATGATTTAAAGAGTATAGGAGGATGTGTAGTGGTAGGTTATATGAAAACATTTTGCCATTATATAAGGGAACTCAGCATCCACTAATTTGGCATCTGCAGGGGTGAGGGTGGCATCCTGGAACCAATCTACCTCAGTACTTAAATAGCATAACTTAATGCCTAGCTCATAGTCGGTACTTTAAAGTGTTAACTATCGTAATTATTATTATATTCTTCACTATCTCATTATTTGGAAAGCTGTAGTAATGAAACCCACAAAACAAGAAATAGCAAGATATTACTGTATATGAGGTAGGTGAGGTGAGGCATGGGAAGCCATGAGATCTCAAAAGTTCTCAATAGGCTGCAAGTAAGAATTCTAAACCAAAGTGCAAAAAATGCAACCCAGGACATCAACAACAGAAGAGTACATGAAAACAAATAATTCCTACCTCAAACATGAAGCCTTTTGTATACTTCCTGCTGGAGCAGGAGTTGACCACAGAGCATAACTAGCCTGGTTTTGAATAGGAAACACATGAGTCATGTTACTATCAGAAAATAGTTAGGCTCAGCACCCGTAGCTCAGTGAATAGGGTGCCAGCCACATACACCAAGGCTGGTAAGTTCGAGCCCGGCTCGGGCCTGCTAAACAACGACAACTACAACAAAAAAATTGCCAGGGGTTGTGGCCAGCTAAGGCAAGAGAATTGCTTAAGCCTAAGACTTGGAGGTTGCTGTGAGCTGTGATGCCATGGCACTCTACCCAGGGCGACATAGTGAGACTCTGTCTCGAAAAAAAAAAAAGAAAAGAAAAGAAAAGAAAATAGTAAGATGTCAAACAGACTGGAGGAGTATGACAGAGATGTGCATATCTTGACAAATGTAAAATTATTTTCAAAGTGGACCATTGTGTTAGTCCTGTTATTTAGTTTGTTTTATGCAGAATTTGATTCTTTTATTGTTTCACTTGGTTCTTTAATCTATAGATGCTTTGTCTAACAGACTAAATTGCCATTATTTCGAAGACTAAATTTTCTGTTGTTGCTGCACTTGTACTTTTAAAAAATGTTGCTACAGAATCTGGAACACTCTACTACATAGTAGACTTCCAATAAATGTTCATGGAATATAAAAATAATTATGAATTACTCCCCCATAGTAAATGGCATTTGGTATAATGAACATTAATAATTTATGAAACTAATGACCTTAAAATCATATACCATATCTCATGTGCCAGCAAATCCAATTAGTTCTATCTTCAAAATATTTCTAAACTAAACACTTCTTCCCACTTACATTACATCCATCCTGGTCCAAACCACCTTGCCTGTGGGGCCCCTGACTGTGGCTGTTGGGCTATAATATACTGCTCATTACACAGAGAGCAAGGTAAATAATGCCTCTTGGAGTTGTGCAGTAGAGTGATCCTACTTGCCGGGATTAATGCAAAAACTTCCTAGCCCATCTCCTCAATTCTGCTTTTATCTCCCCATCAATCCATTCTCAACACAAGTAAGCTTTATCGTGTTAAACTTAAGTCAGATCATGTCATTCCTATGCTTAAAATTCGTCAGAAGGGTGGCGCCTGTGGCTCAGTGGGTAGGGCACCGGCCCCATATACTGAGGGTGGCGGGTTCAAACTCAGCCCTGGACGAACTGCAACAAAAACATAGCCAGGCGTTGTGGCAGACACCTGTAGTCCCAGCTGCTCCGGAGTCTGAGTCAAGAGAATCGCCTAAGCCCAGGAGCTGGAGGTTGCTGTGAGCTGTGTGACGCCACATCACTCTACTGGGGACGATAAAGTGAGACTCTGTCTCAAAAAGAAAAAAAAAGCCCTCAGAAGCTCCCGCTCATTCAGAGTAAAGGGTAAAACCCTTTCAAGGCCCTAGATGATCTCATCCCACCTGTTACCTTTCTAACTTTATTTCCTCCTGTTCCTCCCATTTCCCACATCAGACTCCTCACTTGTTCCTGGGACATGCCAGGCATGCTCCTGCCTCAGAGCATTTACACTTGCTCTCCCTTCTGCCTGGAAACTTCTCAGAAATGAACATCGCTAATTTCCTTACCTCCTCCACATTTCACCTTAGTGAAGCATTCCTTGGTATCCATATTTTTCATTACAAAACTGTGCTTTACTTGCTTTTCCCTTTTATTTTTCTCCTCAGCCTCTACTATTATCTAGCCCACTATTTAGTTTACTTATTTATTGCTTATCTGTCCCCACATGGATGCAAACTCTATGAGGGTAGGCAGTTTTGTCTGTTCTATTTACCAGTGTACCCCTCGCCCCAGGAACGGTGCCTGGCACAAGGTAAGAGTTCAGTAAATACTTGTTGGAATAGTTAATGAATGATAAAAACAAATGATAAAAACAAACACTTTCATATACTAAGCAAAATAAATAACCAGTTAGTCTAATGTCTTCAAAACAACTCGCCACTGATACATCGTTATAGGGCTCAAGATTTTTGTAAGCCACTATTAATAACGAAGTAGCATTATGAGAACAGAATGGCCAAACATTTATTACGGAAAAAAAATTCTCATTTAAAACTTCTCTAGGAAAAAGAGAAATTTCATTTAAAAATACTCAAGGAAAAGTATAGACACTTTATAAGCCAGACATTTCCAGAAAAACAGGAGCCTTAGCCGGCCTTTCAAAGGATTTTCTCAGTAAACATCTTGTTCATCAACGGAGTATGTGACAAAACCAGTGGTTGCTCAGAAAGAACCCTCTGTAGTAAAGATACAAATTCTTACACCACTATATAATATTTTTAAACAAAGGAAAAGAAATCCAAATAGTGAGGACATTTTTCACAAGCAAAATAAACAGAGGGACAACAACATTAAGAAAAATGTACAATATAATTCAAAGTAAAATATTAATATAAAAATAGGTTAAAATTATGCAATGGACTTTCCTTGGATCCCAAAATGCCTTATAAAGGTCATTTATCTGGTCATTTTGATTCTCATTCCACCAGTCAGTAAAATATATGTGTTTTCTATCCATATTCTTTTTATTGCTATAAGTTCCTGCACTTGAATTAAAAATAACTTCTCAATCAGAGTCTGATTCCAATTTAGAAGCTTCACTTCTAAAAGTCTAACTTTAGATTTAAAACAGTATTTTCTCCTTCCATTCTTTCTTTATTAGCTTTTAGGCTAATATATAAAATAAAATAATAAAGTCCAAAGACAGAAAAAAATCTTTGAAATCAGATTTTTAGAACAGAAGAACCATCTCATTGGACAAAGAAATGGAGGTTCCAAGAGCTGAGACAGATGGTGTAGTAGTGGTAGCCAATTTCCAATCAGAAGCCAGGTTTAAGGACTTCCAGTCCATTGCTCTTTGTCTCACCAAGTACTAAGGGAATTCTACCCCAACAAATTACTGAAAAAGCAAAGAATTACGTTAAAGGGAATTACTTATATTCAAATGCAAAAATATAAGATTCCTTCCCACTCCCCAAGGAAAAGTTTGAGCTTTTACTAAAATATGAAATAAGAAACTTCTCATTATTTGTAAGAAAAAGCCATCTTGTAGGGAAGTTTTGCTTGATAACTCATATTTAATTACTTTAGGAAATAATCAATATAGATTAATTTAATATTTTAAGTAATTTTAACTAGTTCCCAAATGCAAGAGACAGTTCCCACATTTAGTTGCAAGAATCCAGTATTTTAGAAAATATATAGCTTATTTTTATGTATTTGTCCTTTATAAATATGCAAAAGCCTATTTCCATTCTTCTAAGTTTATCCCAACTTTACTCTGCAGATCAGTATGCATAGCAAAAGAAATGGTAAAATGAGCATAAAGGACACTTTTACAAAGCATAAGCATTTCTGTGTCTATTATACATTGAAAGTCAGACCACTGACAGTTTTTCCCCCATAGATCCTTACAATAAGCATTTATCAAATCAATGAGCAAATAAAAAGCTTGTATAAATGGGTTTATTTTTATGATGAAACTGGCTCACCAATGCGTGCCTGTGAGTGCTGCTTTGATTTCAGGTGGTCAGCACATCTCTCTGGTTAATGGTATCTGAGAAGAAAATTGTCTATTCTTTACTGCCTGCCTGCCTGAGCTACCTACATTTTGCCTCTGTGTAATGGAAATTTTCTCAGTTATTCACTACTTGCCCTCAGAGTGAGGTTAAACCTTGTCAAAATTGATTTCTCTTAATGGCAGAACCAGTTTTCTAATTGTGATTTTAAATCTGTTATAAAGAAAAATGGTTGGTGCCTCACGTCTATAATCCTAGCACTTTGGGAGGCCAAGGTGGTTGGATTGCTTGAGCTCAGGAGTTCAAGAACAGCCTGAGCCAGAGACCCCATCTCTAAAAAAAATAGCCGGGTGTTGTGGCAGGCACCTGTAGTCCCAGCTACTTGGGAGGCTGAGGCAAGAGGATTGTTTGAACCCAAGAGTTTGAGGTTGCTGTGAGCTATGATGCCTCAGCACTCAACCCAGAGTGAAAGAGTGAGACTCTGTCTTAATTAATCAATCAAAAAAAAAGGTAAGAAAAGTGTTCCTATACCAATATTTCTTAATCCACCCTAGCATTCATACTTATTATCAGACAATCAGATATCCATTCACACTGTTTGTTTTTCCTTTTTCATTCCAAGAGATCAATGAATACTTATCAAGGACTTCCTGGGTCCTATATACTAGCAGTAAGCAAGACTCAATTCATGCTCTAATAGAACTCACAATCTAGGGTGACAAGAAAGACATTAAATGTTTATAGAAATTGTTTGACAGCAATAAGTGTCATGGGACAAGTATCATGAAAAGGTAGAAAAAATTGTGAGGGCTTGTAAAGATCAGTATAATTTAATGGAGATGAATAAAGAATTCTTGCCCAAGGAAGCAGCATTTAAGCTGAAAAATGAATAGGAGCTGGCCAGAGAAATGGTGTAGTTGTGGTAAAGAGTCCCAGGCAAAAGAAGCAGGCAGCGGAAAGAGGCTCTGAGGCATGAAGGAGCTAGGCAAGCAAGAGGAACAGAAAGGGCCAACATGGCTGGCATGCACTGAGACAAGTTGGCAAAACCCAGAGCATACAAGAAATTATAGGTCATGTTGGAGTTTGAACCTTATTACAAGATATCATAGGTCTTTGGGCAAGGAGATGACGCAACATGCTTTAAAAAGATCAATTTGAGCACTCTTTGGAAATTAATTAGTGGAGATGACCAAGAGAAGGTATGGTCCCAGCAGTTAGAAGGCTATCCAACTGGTTGGCTATCAGACAAAGGTGGTGGAAATGATAAAGTCTGAGAGCAATAGACAGTTGTCTTAGCTTGGGCTACCATAACAAAATGCCATAGACTGGTAGCTTAAACACCAGAAATTTATCTTTCACAGTTCCAGGGGCTGAGATCAGAGTGTCAACATAGCCAGGTTACTGGTGCAGGCTTTTTTCCTGGCTTGCAGATGGCTACCTTTTCCCTATGTCCTCACATGGTGGAGAGAGAGTGACTCCTGTCTCTTCTTCCTCATAAGGACACTAATCCCTTCACAAAACTCCACCCTCATGACCTCTTCTAAACCTAATTATTTCCCAAAGGCTCATCCCCAAATATGATCACATTGAGGATTAGGGCTTCAACATATGAATTGGAGACCTGAGGTAGGAGGAGTTGGAGGAGGTGGTGGGAGGAAACATTCATTTCACAATAACAGATTTAAGAGGTATCTAGGAGTACTTGGTGATTGATTAAACAAAGAGACTAAGAAATAGGTAGATGTTAAAGATAATTCCTAGGCTCCTGACCTTAGCAACTGAAAAATATAGTACAGCCATTTAATTAAGTAGGAAGCATTGGAGGAGGGAAAGATTTGGCACCATAAGTTCAGTTAAGGGACATGTCTAACTTGGACTGTCTAGGCAACAGCTACCTCCCTGGAGATGTTAAGGAGGCAGTTAGATATATGGGTGTGGAACTAAGAAGAGAGATCTGAATGAAGATATAAATTCAGAAGTTATCAACATGTAGTTAATAATTGAAAGGATGGAAATGCATGAGAATCCTGAAGGAGAGAGTAGAGCAACAATAAAAGAAGAGGACCTAAGACTAGCCAGAAATCTATGCAACAAACCTATATCAAATCAATGAGTAAATAAAAAGTTTGTATAATAGCTTTGTCCTTATGAGTAAGCCAGGTCAGTGATGTGTGCCAGTAGTGCTTCTTAGAGCCCAGGTGGTCAGAGAATCTTCCTGGTTAGGGGATTAGGTCCTGAGAAGAGGAAAAGCAACCAGAGGAGGCCAGAAAGAAGAGCCAGAGAAATAAGAGGAAAACAGAAAACTGTGCGGTCACAGAAGACAAGGGAAATAAAAAATTTTTGAAGAAGAGAGGAGTAGTCAATCTGTGACAAACAAGATGTGTGCTGTCTGTTAATATAGTGACATAAAAATCATTGCTGATCCTAGCAAGACAAGTATGGTAGGTGGTAGAATTGAAAGTAGATGATTATGAGTAAAATCCAGGTAAATTATTTCGGAATTGTTGTAAAAAAATAATGATAAAGGATAGATGGAGTGATAGGTGGAAGGGGACATGGGATCTGTGGAAGATTTTAATATGGTAGATATTTGAACATGTTGGACTACCAGAAATACCCTTCAAAAAAAAAAAGTAACTTCATTGAGCATAACAATTTCCCTCCAATATTTGTTTGCTTATGTTATTCTGTGGGTCAGAGATCTAATATTATTTAAAACTTTTGATTGAACTTGTCACAAAAATCTGGCTTAAGTAAAAAAAGAAAAGAAAAAGTAGGACAATTTATTGCCTCATGTCATTAAAAACTCCACAGTTAGGGATGACTTAAGACATGGTGGGATTTGGAGGCTCAAATGATCAAGCTGGAACCAGTCTTTCCCCATATCTTGGCATTGTTGTCATTCATTTAAAATTGAGTAAGTCGGCTCAGTGCTTATGGCTCAACGGGCTAAGGCGCCAGCCATGTACACCTGAGCTGGCGGGTTCGAATCCAGCCTGGGCCCGCCAAACAACAATGACGGCTGCAACCAAAAAATGGCCGGCATTGTGGCAGGCGCCTGTAGTCCCAGCTACTTGGGAGGCGGAGGCAGGAGACTCGCTTGAGCCCAGGAATTGGAGGTTGCTGTGAGCTGTGATGCCACAGCACTCTGCCCAGGGTGACAGCTTGAGGCTCTGTCTCAAAAAAAAATAAAATAAAATAAAATAAAATTGAGTAAGTCTAGGCATGGTGGCTCATGCCTGTAATCCTAGTACTCTGGGAGGCCAAAGTGGGAGGATTGCTTGAGGTCAGGAGTTTGAGACCAGCTTGAGCAAGAGCAAGATCCTGTCGCTATTAAAAATAGAAAAACTAGCCAGGTGTGGTTGAAAGGGGAACACTCGATCAGCAGAAACCTCACAGACCACCAAGGCTTGGACAAAAGGTCTTTATTGGCGGGGGATGCTGCAGAGCAGCAGTAAGGAGGAGGGAAAAGAGGGAGAGAGAGAGAGGGAGGGGGGAAGGAGGAGAGAGGAGAGAGAAGAGAGAGGAGAGATAGATAGACAGATATGGGGGAGAGAGGGGCAGAGAGAGAAAAGAGAGAGAGCAAAAGACAGGTGCACCTTATATAACTTTAGTAAGGGGAGGTGACAGGATAGAATAGCCAGTAAGGAGTTACTGCTCTGGCGAGAAGAGCTGTTAAGGGCAGGCCATAAGTTTGAAATTTTCAGTGGGTCATTGGGATAGGGGGATGAAGTTTTGCAATTATCTAACATTCCTCCCTTCTTGATATGTTAAAAATAGAGGGTTGGCCTTGGGATAGGGGACATTGAGTTCTCTTTTCTGTAGCTTCTTCCTGCTGAGAAGGGCACGTGTAGTTTTTAATTGGCTAATTAGAGGGTAATTATGATTTTTTGTTAGGAGGATGTAAGTTTTTGCTTTAGACTATCCTTTTAGTGGTGGTTGTTTAGAAGCAGTGTTTAGGAAAGTTTTATGGCCTGGAGTAGAGTGTAGTCCATTAATGAAGAACAGTTTCTTGTTGTAGGCTGAGAGCTGTATTTGGGGTGCAGGTTTGGAGTGTCAATTGAGTAGTTACCTGTTGAGACAACTTTGAGAGTTGAGTTTGAATAAAATAAGTTATGTATAGAGTCACAGCCATTAGTCTAAGGATGATAATTATAGATGTGAGGAAGGGTAGAAGTGTAATTCAGAGTGGGTTTTGAGTGAACTAAGAGGAGAAATCTGATGACTTTGATTTATGTTGTTTTTGGAGTTTGAGGCTTTTTTGGAGTGATTGGACTTTGTTTTGGTTGGACGATTTTAGATTCATTAATAAAGAAAAAACATTAATTTAAAAGGAGAGAAGTTGGAGGGTTTTTTGGTAAGGAATATAGGCAGAGAAGTGCCAGAGGTAGAAGAGTGATTCAGTCTAAGTGAAGTTTGAGCGAAAGTTTGGTTAAGGTAGATTTTAGGGAGTTGTTAGACTTTTTAACTTTTTCTAAAGATTGAGGATGGAAAGGAATATGGAAGTCTCATGGGATACTTAAGGCTTTGGTTAAGGTTTGAGAAATGGTGGAGGTGAATTTAGGTTCATTGTTGGACTGTAAAGAATAGGGGATTCCAAAGCGGGGAATAATGTTTTTGAGTATGATAGAGGTAATAGTGGTAGCCCTCTTGTTTGTAATAGGAAAGGTTTTAATTTAATTTGAGAAGGTATTTACTAATATTAAGAGGTATTTATAACGTTTGATCTTAGGCATGTGTGTGAAAGTAAGTTGCCAGTCCTAGGAAGAAGTCCTCTAGCCTGGTGAGTTGGAAAGTGTGGGAAGCGAGACTTTGTTTGTGGGTTGGAGCATTGGCAGACTATATAGGATGATGTAACTTGATTTAGAAACTCTGAATCTGTTTGTGAGAGAGGAAAGAAAGCTTTGAGAAATTGTAGTAAAGTTTGAGAGTTGGGGTGAAACAACTTGTGGAGATAGATGAGGAGGTCACGAGTGGGAGGGTGATTCGTTTCCTTTACTGTAGCAGCAATAGGAGCAGAAATAAGTAGGAGGTGAGAGGAGGTGTCAGGAGATGAGTGTTGGAGAGCAGCTGTACGTGTTGTACAGTTGGCTCGCTTGTTAAGTTTGATATAGGTGAGTGGTTAGATTGATGTGAATGGTAATAGACAATGCCTATAGTTTTAGGTAATTTAGAAGCTTTTAGTAGTTTGATAATAAAGTGAGAGTTAAGAATAGGGTTACCTTTGGTGTTATATAAGTTTTATTTATTGGTTAGTGGTGGAAGAGGGAAGAGAGTGTGTTTTAATGATTTTATTGGAGGGTGTAATTGTATAGTTTGTTTTATGAGTTTTTTTGTACATAAAGGAACTGTTATCTGAGAACTAGCGGAGATTAGTATTAGAAGAGGTCCCTTTTGTATATTGGAGAGGCAAGGGAGAAGAGTGATTAGTGTTTGAAGGTAATTGTGACTGGGTGATGAGTCAGAGGGAGTAGGTAAGAGGGATGTAGGTAAAAGATATGTGTTAAAAGGTAATGATGTGTTAGAAACCTAAGTGCCCATCGATCCACGAATAGATTAATAAATTGTGGTACATGTATACCATGGAATATTACGCAGCCTTAAAGAAAGATGGAGACTTTACCTCTTTCATGTTTACATGG
The DNA here is from genome assembly GCA_963574655.1 of Perodicticus potto. Lineage (NCBI taxonomy): Eukaryota > Metazoa > Chordata > Mammalia > Primates > Lorisidae > Perodicticus > Perodicticus potto. Next base: position 33,391 of record CAUYRH010074538.1, read on the forward strand.
ATGGAGCTGGAACATATTCTTCTTAGCAAAG
>CAUYRH010074539.1:0-13842 GCA_963574655.1 Perodicticus potto
ACAGGATTTCACAGAAGTGGAAATTTCCAAGTTCCAGGAAGTTAAGTTTACAAATTCCTAAGGGCTGAGTCACCATGGAGAGGACCCTGCAAGTGTATCCTTGTGCTCTCCTTGACAAGACCTGTTCTCCCAGACCTCACCTTTCTTGGGTATCCTCTCTCACCTTCAGGCTGCTCATTGACATGCTGGCTGGCTGACCACAGGCCTCTTCTCTGGCGCCCAGCTCCAGTGCACAGCGGTGGGCCCTTACTCAGGCTGATGTCAGTGGCCACAGTGGTTCTCTTCAGCACTATCCACCACCCGGAAACTGGGCTACCAGGGGTGGCAGGCCCCCCTGAGGCTGCTGGGCAATGGCAAGGCTGGAGGGCTGCGAATTTGAGTACCTGATGAGGAAGCACTAGGTGACCATGAGAGGCATCTCTTTGAGAGGCTCGCTGATGTTAGCAGGGGCCACTCCAGCGTCACCTCCCACAGCCACCTTTTGATTCCACACCCTCCTCTATCACTGGGCAGTGGCATTGGCCATGGCTTGCACAGCCCAAGCACCACGCAGGCACCGGCAGTGACTTCCACCTGTGCTGCCTGGACAAGAACAGCATGTTTGTGGATGGTGTGTCCCAGAGTCTCTGGATGCCGCTGCTACAGCTACCAAGCTTATGCACCTTCAGCTTTCCAAGCACAGCTTCAAGATAAGATTCACTGCCATGTCCAGCAAGAAGAGACAGAAGCAAGAGATATCTGAGTCCCCCTGTGAAGGTTGTGCAGCCACCCATCTTGCCCCTGATCATCAGCATTCCAAAACAGGCCCACTCATCATCCTCCTTCCTTCTACCGCAGGAACCATCAGTGCTGCCAACTCCTGCCCACCCAGACCCCAGGGAGTGGGGTCTTCAGGTTATACTCCTAAAATGGGCCGAGTGATACCCTCTGACCTCATTTTAGTGGCTGAAAACTCACAGCCAGAAAATGAAAAGGAAGCTGCCAGTAAGGGCAGCCCAAAGGATGATTGAAATCCACCTTATTCCTACGCACAATTAATAGTACAAGAAATTACCATGGCTCCTGATAAACAACGCATCCTAAATGGAATTTATATGCACACTACTAAAAATTATCCACACTACAAGACTAACAAGGAGTGGCAGAATTCAAATCACTAGAATCTCTCTCGTTGGGTGCGGTGGCTCACGCCTATAATCCTAGCCCTTAGGAGGCCAAGGCGGGTGGACTGCCCGAGCTTACAGGTTGGAGACCAGTCTGAGCCAGAGTGAGATCTCGTCTCTAAAAAAAGCCCAGTGTTGTGGCAGGCACTTGTAGTCCCAGCTACTTGCGAGGGTGAGGTAAGAGAATCACTTGAGCCCAAGAGTTTGAGGTTGCTGTGTGCTCTAATGCCACAGCACTGTACCAAGGGTGACAAAGTGAGACTCTGTCTCAAAAAAGTAACAAAAGAAAAAGAAAAAAAGAAAGAAAGACAGATCCTGCCTCTGAAAGCAAATTACTACAGCAGGCTTTTAGGAAAATAAAGCCCAGGAGCTCGCCTAAAGAACCTCTGTAGGACCTCTCTAGAATCACGGTGAAGTGATGTCTGCTCATCCCAGTGGCCCCAGAGCCCTGGGAAAGGAAGTATGCCTGCCCCTCTGGAGCCTGACCCTGGCACCTCACACTCCTGACTTGGTGTCATCCAAGAAGCCTGGAGCTCACCAGGATCACCTATGTCCAGAGGCAAATCCTAATCACTGACCACTGGCAGCTACTACAGGCAGTTAAGCCTGTCCCTACACTGTCGACACCATAGTGACCACTATGACCTCCCAGCCTCTCTTCATGCAGACAGTTCATTTCCTCCACCAGATACCAGCAGTGTCGGACACCAGTGTGGCTGGACTGGCCCCAGAGAAGCCACCTACACTGTCACAACACAATCCGTGGTTGCTCAGGCAGCTATGTTGGCCTCTCCAAGGGCCCAGCCATGGAAGAACAGAAACCACAGGGAAAAGTGAAAGTAGAAACTATTCCTGTGATTAGCCAGGCCACGTTTGGGGCAGCTAGTATCTTTCAGATGTCATAGACACTCCTTTCCAGATGGTCACCTTAGTACAACAGACACCTCTAAATGAACATCAGCAGACAGTAAAAACTGCAACACTAAATGTCACTCAGATAGTCCTAATCTTCACTGGGTTCCAGGGCAGGTGTACAATTCAGCCGGGAGTCCCACATGCAGGCTGGCGACCCTCCATGTGGCAGTGTCCTCCAGAACAGCCATGTCTGGAGCAGCCAGCACTGAGCAGATCCAAATGGAGAGTGATGTCATTGCCCCGAATGTGGACATGCCACGGGCGGTTGTGAGCGAAAAGAGTGTTAAAACTAGCAACTGGGAAATCTTTTATTTTTTCGAGGAGGGAGTGCGGGGGGGGGTGGGGGGGGGGACAGTCTCACTATGTCTTCCTCCATAGAGTTAAAAATTCTAGTTCCCGATCCTGTACTTTAAGTTTAAAGGTCTGGTGTGCGACTGAGGATCAACTGTCCTTGTTAATTAACTGGATATTGTCCCATAGGAGAAAAATTAACTTTTTGAGATTTGGGGAGGTTTATCTTTGGGTTGTCCTTTTTCTTAAGGGCCCAACAGTTAGATTTTCAATTTCCAGTTTTTCTGCAGTATCTGTAGACATCTGTAGGAACTAAACAAGATGATCTTAATTTATTTTCAGAGAACTATTTTTGTTTTTGCAATGATTCAATTTATAAAGCAAGGACTGAGGATTTCAGATCTTTTTTTCCTGTTTTCTTGTAATTTATTTTCAAAAAACTGTGTAGCTATTTCTATTACCACATTTAGAGGTTGACCAGTCCAACTAATTACACTATTTTGAATTTTTTTTTTTTTTTTAGAGACAGAGTCTCACTCTGTCATCTTCAGTAGAGCACTGTGGCGTTACAGATCACAGCAACCTCCAGCTCCTGGGCTTAGGTGATTCTCTTCCCTCAGCCTCCAGAGTAGCTGGGACTACAGGTACTTGCCACAACGCTGGGCTATTGTTTTTTATTGTTACAGTTTGGCCGGGGCTGGGTTCCAACCTGCCACCCTTGGTATATGGGGCTGGCACCCTACTCATTGAGCCAGAGGCGCTGCCCAAAGTCCTCTAATTTTATTTTATTTATTTATTTATTTATTATTTTTATCTTTAATTAATTTTTATTAAATCATAACTTTGTACATTGATGCATTTATGGGGTTCAGTGTACTGCTTTGCTATAGAATGTGAAAAGTTTACATTGAACTAGTAACACATCCATCACAATTATACTCATTTCTGAATAGTTTTGAAATGTACCATTGTATCATGCATATTAGGTGAGGTTCCCCCAAATACCCTCTCTCCTCCCATATCCTCCTAACCCTCCCCTCTGTCTCCTCTTCCCTTCTACTTTCTGGACTATAGTTATGTTTTGCCATTTGTATGAGTGTGTAGTTGGTTATATATTGATTTCATAGTAGTATTGAGTACATTTGATACTTTTTTTCCCATTCTTGAGATACTTTACTAAGAAGAATATCTTCCAGCTCCATCCAGGTAAACATAAAAGATGTGAAGTCTCCATCTTTTTTTATGGGTGTGTAGTATTCCATGGTGTACGTATACCACAATTTGTTAATCCATTCATGGGTTGATGGGCACTTGGGCTGTTTCCATGTCTTGGCTATTATGAATTGGGCTGGAATAAACATTCTGGTGCAAATATCTTTGTTGTAAAATGATTTTTGATCATCTGGGTATATACCTAGTAGAGCAATTGCAGGATCAAACGGTAGGTCTACTTTTAGTTCCTTGAGTGTTCTCCAAACTTCTTTCCAAAAAGGTCGTATCAGCTTGCATATCCACCAGCAGTATAGAAGTGTACCCTTCTCTCTGCATCCATGCCAACATATGCAGTTGTGGGATTTTGTGATGTGGGCTAATCTTACTGGATTTAGATAATATCTCAAAGTGGTTTTGATTTGCATTTCTCTGATGATTAAGGATGATGAGCACCATCATTTGATCTTTGATAAGCCAATTAAAAATATTCAGTGGGGAAAATACTATAAAATACTAAAAGAAAGTGCAGGGAAAACCCTTGAAGAAATTAGCCTGGGAGAATATTTTATGAGGAGGACCCCTGGGCAATTGAAGCAACACTAAAAATACATTACTGGGACCTGATCAAACTAAAAAGCTTCTGCACAGCCAAGAACACAGTAAGTAAAGCAAGCAGACAGCCTCAGAATGGGAGAAGATATTTGCAGTTTATGTGTCTGAGAAAGGTTTAATAACCAGAAGCCACAGAGAACTCAAACGTATTAGCAAGAAAAGAACAAGTGATCCCCTCTCAGGGTGGGCAAGGGACTTGAAGAGAATCTTCTCTGAAGAAGACATGGCCTGTAGACAAATGTGTGGTTCATTTAGAAAGACATAAGAGCACTGCTCACTATTTGTTCACTAATAATGCATCTTATCAATCGTACTCTCATAAAGTGTTCTCAAATAGCTATATGACTATTCAACTGAGCATACGTTAGTGCTTCTCAAATTTATTTTTTTACACAACAGTTTTTTTTTACTTTATTCTTCATAACACTAAAATGTGAAATCAAAGTTCTATAAAACGAACTTTGGGAAATAATCAGAAGAAATTAAAGTGTATGAGAGACATTAATGATAAACGGTAAGCACATAAGCAGCTAGATATTCACGGGGAAATCTTTCCACAGAAATTTAACAACTCAGAGCTTCAAGTTCAAGAAGTTTCAAAAAAAGTTTCAAAAAAATTACATGCAAAGTGATAAACACCAAGAATTTAACAAAGCATTGACCTTATTTAATTATTTGTATCTCAGGATGCATGTAAACTATATTTTACTGTTGTAAATTGTATACATTTTGGCGACTTATTTTAGAGCTAACTATAAACTATGATTCATTCTATTTATACTTAAATGGATGCGACCGAATATAATTTAGCACAAAAATCGCATGGCTAAAATAAGAATTGGCAATAAATTTTTAAGAGTTCTTAAACTCTACCAATATTTAGAAGCAGGAATATAACTTCCTACAGTTTTAAAGTTAATGGGCCAAACTAGCTTAAAAGACGTTTTAATAACAGAAAATTGCATCTGTGAAGATCATAGACTAACTTACAGTCACCAATTGTCTATTCTGCTTGGAAAAACTGAGTAGAACTTTATGGTAATTTACTGCCACTAATGGGAAAAACATGAGTCATGTAGAAAGACATCATATTCAAGCAGTCGTCTATTACTTTATATGTATATATTCAATTAAGAATATAGATGTATATGTATGTATTCAATTAAGAATATAGATGTTCTATAAATGGTATTATAGAAGTTATGAACAGAAACCTGAAAGAACACAAAATTCTTGAGAAGTTACTGCAATAGAAATGTCATAAATTTTGGGTTTTGGGGTATAATAACTTTGTAAACCCAGATGATTTGAAAATATAAGTAAAAAAATGATTTAAAAATGATTATGCTCAATAAATACCCATGTACAGATTATATAGATTTTTCTTTAATTTTTTTGAGTGGCTCTCCAAAATTAACTATTTAATAGATTTTTTAAGACCTATGTAATTTACATCTGAAAACTTTCCATGGAAAGTTTATCTAGCATTGAGCAAAATTGTCTAGATTATTAATATCTAATTTTTTTTACTTGTACATTTTAAAGCACAAAGAGATAGTGAGCAGAATTATGGTTACCAGTGTCTGAGAAGACTATTGAGCAGGGGAGATGAAGAAGGGTTGGTTAATGGTACAAAAATATTTATAGAGAAAGAATGAGATCTAGTGTTTGTTAGCACAATACAGAAACGATATTAAACAATATCTAATGCATACTTCAAAATAAATCCTGAGTGAATTTGAAATGTTTCCCAAAAAAGGAAATGGTAAATGTTTGAGATGATGACTGTCCCAATGGTCCTAATATGTGCATTACACACTGCGTGCTCTCACCAGAATATCCCATGGACACCAGATAAGTGTACAATTAGTATGTATCCATAAAAGTTAAAAACTAAAACAAGGAAAAAATAAAACATCTTGTTGATTATTTAACTTCACATTTTAAGTAGCTTCTTTTGCCTAACTCTTAACATTTTAAATATACTTTTAATTAAAACATTAACTATATATATATACACACACACACACACACATAATTAGCAGGATAATCTAATACAGTAGTCCCCTGCACCACCACCATCTGGGACTTTGCTTTCCTCAGTTTTAGATAGTTTGGTAAAACATAGTGCAAAAATATTAAACAGAAAGTTCTAGAAGGAAATGATAAGTTTCAATTGCTGGCTGTCCTGAAAAGCGTGAAGAAATCTTTCCACTCTGTTCTTCCCAGGAGATGAATAATTCCTGTGCCCAACATATCCTCGCTGTACATGCACTTGTATATGCTCATGTGTATCCACCTGTCCCTAAGAGATGTATTAGCTGTCTCTTATCAGATTGAACCAACTGTACACACCATGGATAGAATTCAGTACTATCTATGATGTCAGCCATTCACTGGCAACCTCGGAGTAAATAATGGGAGGGGGCTATTGTATTCTGAGTTAGTATTTAAGAAAAGTAGCCTATTCTAATTTTTAGGGTTTCCTGATATCAAATAGAATCTCACTGAAATAGGATATTGAATTCTATGTTGATTCATCTGTTATGTTTGGAGATGTGTCACCATACAATGTTTGATTACTTCAATAGCTCTCATTAAAATAACTGACCAGGGCAGCACCTGTGGCTCATCAAGTAGGGCGCTGGTCCCATTTACCAAAGGTGGTGGATTCAAATCCGGCCTTGCCAAACTGCAAAACAGAAAAATAGCCAGGCGTGGTGGCGGACACCTGCTACTCGGGAGGCTGAGGCAAGAGAATCGCCTAAGCCCAGGCGTTAGGTAGAGGTTGCTGTGAGCTGTGTGATGCCACGGCACTCTACCAAGGACGATAAAATAAAACCCTGTCTCTACAAGAAAAATAAATAAATAAACAAAATAAAATAAAATAACTGACCAACCAAATAAATAGCATCTTTTGAAAAAGAATTTTAACTCTGTAACAGATATATATAACAGAATATACATTCTAGGATGCTGTTACAGATTCTGATTCAGAATATGTTAACTGGGGCCATGATTTCTACATTTTATTTATTTTTTATTATTATCCACCACCTTTAAAATATATACACATATATATATCAATTTATTTTCTCCTGTAGAATTGAATTCTCATGCATAAAAATACTTTTTTAAACACGTCAAAATATTATCAATATTATACCTGTTATTCATTGAATGTCTATTGTGTCAGAAGCTAATATGATACTCTCTATGTATTATTTTATTCCTAATAACACTATGAAGTAAGAATAATTATTACCTCAATTTTATGGATGAGAAAAATGATATTTAGAAACATCATGGATGTCAACCAGATAACAATTCAACAAATATTCTTCTTTGCATCTTATTTATACAACTGAACAATGGTTTAGTCTCTTCCAGAGACTGAAAAATAGCAAACAGAATTTAACAGTCTTAGTAAATATAAGGATTTGTAGGCCTCTTATTAAAATATACATTCTAGGACGCTGTTATAGATTCTGATTTAGAATATGTTAACTGGGGCCATGATTTCTACATTTTATTATTTATTTGTTTTTTTTATTTCTACATTTTAATATATCCTCTAGACCAGCAGTTCTCAACCTGTGGGTTGCAAAACCCTTTGTAACAATGAAAATACATCCTGCATATCAGATATTTACATTACGATTCATAACAGTAGCAAAATTACAGTTAGGAAGTAGCAACAAAAATAATTTTATGGCTGGGGTCACCACAACATGAGGAACTGTATTAAAGGGTCGCGACATGGGAAGGTTGAGAACCACTGATCTAGATGAATCTGATGTGTGTGGTTCAGTGTTGGCAGTTTGATAAACACATATCAATGCATGAGATCACTAATAAATTGATATTTCATAAAGTCTAATACACAAGGCCAGTCTCAGAAAACTTTTTAAAAGGTTAAGAAAATAGCTAATATGTGATTGTACAGGGGAGGATAAAATGAAAAAAAAAATGAGTCTCAAACATTAGGATAATCTTGAAACAATATTGAAAAAAATATAACTATAAACTTCGAGAAAATGTCTAGATTATCAGATCAAATTTACTGCAGCATAGATATAGGGTCCAGAGCTATAGTTTGATGTAATTGTGGGATAAAAATATGATTCCAACCTGCAGGGAGGTGGGAGACAGTCTTTGAAGTTTCGAGCTAAGTTTTCTGAACTTCACAATATACCACTTGTGTTGGACAATATCACAGGCTATAGTTAAATGAAGACATGCTCGCAGCTGGACCAAGATGTATAGATTTGCATGTGATGTCAAATATCTCTCCACTTCATATATATATGGAACCTGTATATATGTTATGTTATATGGCAAAAGGGATTTTGAAAATACAATTAAGGGTAAAGGCTTTAAGATAGATAAACTTCTATTATCCAGATAGAATATCCAAGCCAATCACTCAGGCCTTTAAAAGCAGAGAAACGGCCTCACCTGGAATCAGAGATGTGTGGAAGAAGGCAGCAGATGGATATAACAGAAAGAGAAATCAAAGAGAGTCCCAGTGTGAGTATTCAGTGCACCACTTTCTGCCTCTAAGATATAGAGTCCAAGTGCAGAGATGAATGAAACGTGTAAGAGATAAATGGACAGCACCCAGCTGGTAGCCAGTAAGGAAACAGGGATTTCCATCCCACAACCTTAAGGAACAGAATCTGAGCAACAGTCTGAACAGGTGACGAAATAGATTTTTCCCAAAGCCTTGTGATAAGAGCCCAATCCACCAACATTTTTATTTCAGCTTTGTGGAACTGTGAGACGAGAAAGCAGCACAGTTCACCAGGACATTTTCATCTACAGAACCATAAGATGATATATTTTTCTTCTTTTAAGTTATTGAGGCCACATCCAAAGATTGCATACCATGATAACTCACCCTTCAGTAATACCTGGCTAGGATCTTAAACATTAAGTCACAACATCCTGAACATACATTTAAGTGTTATATAAATTATGAATTCATTTAAAAACAAGAGACCAAAATTTAAATTGTAGATGTACATACAATGGGGACCTATCAAAATATTTTTAAGTATGGATCCATAAAGCCTGACAGCAAAACCAAAAAAAAGCCAACATAATAATTCATAAGTACATTTGGAATATTCATAGTACTTACTAAAAGAATAAACTAAAAAATCTTTTTTATTTTGGTGAAGAGAATACAGTCATTCTATTAAAGAGTACTCCATAGAAAATTATCGCATTACTAACTCCTTCTTCAATATTGCCAAAATTATACCTTAAAATTAAACCTTTGCAGTTGTGGAGTTTTAAACTATGAATTAAGTTGCCAAGATTAAAAATATTCAACTATCGTGAAAGCTCCTTAGAAAAATGATTATTACTATTACAATGGATGAAAGTAAGTCTTGGAATCCGTCCTCCTCTGCTAGATAAAAGGCAGTTCAGAATAGTATTAAGTAGAAAATAGTGCTCAACACTGCCGTTACGTGATGTTATTTTAGATATAAAACAGAAAAAGTATTTTTATTTGATTATTTGCTGAAGGATATTTCTTTCCTAGTGAGAAAAGTAAGGCCAGATGAAAAAAATCTTTAAAACATTTTCTACCTACAAAAATGTTAACTTTCATACAGTAACAGTTCTATTTTATGCATAATTATTTTCTGGTTGTTCTTAAACATATCATATTTTGAATTATTATGTGCTTTAGAAAGTAACTGCCCTGATTCGGTGTTTATTTACAACTTTATGACAATACTAGACCTTTCATGATGAATGCTGGAAATATAGTTTGGGAAAAATAAAGTTCAAATCTGATATAATCTTCCTCTCAGTAAAAGAATGACTCTTTCCTGAATTAGGTAGATATTTTATTGCTAAATCATACATATAACAAATTGTAAATCCATTATTTCTATCTGAAATCTTCATGAATAAATTTTTTTGCTATCATAATTATTATTGCCATCATATTTTTCTTTCTTTCTTTTTTTTTTTTTTTTGTGGTTTTTGGCTGGGGCTGGGTTTGAACCCTCCACCTCCGGCATATGGGGCCGGCACCCTACTCCTTTGAGCCACAGGTACTGCCCTATTGCAATCATATTTTTAAAAATGAAACACTTGCAGATTATATACATTTTAACACCTTAGCAGAGTTGGACATTATTCCAATAGAAAACAATTTTTCCATATATATGTGTCTGCACCAAGATTTATAATCTTAAATAAAGATTACCTCCCATGTTTACATATCAACTTTCCATGGCAAATTAATTTGCATCAAACAATTAAGGGAAAAAAATAAAACAACCCTTCAACTTTAAGAGCATTTCAGTTTAGTTTGTTTGTTTGTTTGTTTGTTATTCTGTATTTAAGGGATTATAGATCTGTCTTCCTGGAAATGCTGTTGTAGAAATGGAAGATTCCAACTCTTTTCTCCTTCTGGATTTTTTCTCTTAACTTTAATTTTCAAAAAGATGGTTTTCTAGTTTGCCTTCTGGCAAACCCAGTTACCTACTGGTCTCACCTCCAAAGAAGATCTAAGGGAAAGATTTTCCTATGCCCAATCAGAATGATAAAAAAAAATTAAAATCGACTAACATTTTATTTTACATGAATGATTAATAATTAGGTGAATCCAGGATAGGACTGGAGATAACATAATGAAGTATCACCTTTTTCATGTTGATTCTTTTACCATCGCCATACTTGGAGAATTCTTGCTTGTCCACAGTTAACTCGCCAATTATTTCTTTTATAACACCATCACTTACCTTCATAATAGACTTTAAAGCCATGTGCGCTAACTGCAAAATCACTGGTCAAACGTAGTGAGAACACAGATTTGGTACTCGTCACTGGCGGTGGCAGATGGAATCCTGTTAATCTAAAAACAAAATGGAATTTATTGTTGGAGACATAGTCATTATACGTAGTAGAATTTAAGGAGGACTAGAAGTCATGTCAGCAAAGCCCCAAGCTTTTCATGAGTATATGTGTATGTATTTATGATGTGATCAGAAGTCATTCATCAAAAACAGTTACTTTTGTACATTTACATTTAAAGGTCACATAGATAAATATTTATTTACATACATTTATATGAATAACTATTATATATATCCCATATATCATCTTACAGAAAATATTAATTAAAACTTTAAAAGATGAAAACTTCTGAAAGTATATATTTGTGCATATTTTATGCCATTAGTTTTAACAACTGAATATTTATACAAAAAGAGTAGAAATAGGTAGTTAGCTTAATAATCAAAGAAGACATATGATCTAAATATGAAATATTGAAACTGAAATACCTACAAATAACAAGTGATTTTGTTTTATCATATAGCAAAATTACAGTATGTTCTACTAGAATGAATAGTGTAAAATTACTTTTATGCTAAAATTTCATATGTCTATGTAATAAACCTTTACCTGGTGTATTTGATTATGATTTATTACTTATTTTGCTAATAATATATTGCATAATGATATAAGCTTGAATATATTATGAGGCCACTTATATTTGATACAGTTCTAAAGATGAGCAAAATCATAAATAAGAAAGAATATGTTAATATTTCTTTTTATGTTCTTTCCCCATTTGAAATAGTTATATCTTTTTAACTTAGTAATATGTAAGAACTGCATAAAAAAGAACTATACTGTTTTTATATACTTGCTATTTTTACCTAATACTATATGTGTAGGATTAACTTCTCTGAAATTACTATATATGTTCAATGCTATATTGTAGCAGTTCTCAAGTTTGTCTCAGGTCTGCAAATACTCTAAAAAATTAGACATGCTAGGGAATAAACCTATCAATGTATTTCCCTATTAAATGCAAAAGTAGGATAGTTTTAAAGTATGCATTTATTACTTAATTTTCAAATAACCAGAAGAAACCCATTACATTTTGACGCAAATGATATTTTCATATGCAATGACATTTTAAAAAACAGCAAAAAAATAAGAATGCATTGCATTAAAAAATAAATCTCCTTAATGTCTGCCTTAGTAGAAAGTCCCCAGAATCTAATATCTAGTTCTTTATTCGCTGTTTTGCAATGTGTTGTTTTAATTGATGGGTGGGAAAAACACCTGACCTCATTAGGTATTTAGTCAGTATTTTAGCTAGTATTCTAACAGCTTTTGCAGGTACTCTTCCTTGGTACTACACAAACGCATGAAAAGTTAGTTGCAATATTGAATTCAAAACTATTTACAAGTATTAATAGATATTGTTTTACTCTTTTATATTGAAACCCATCAATCCACCTGTCCTTGTTATAAATCCTTTTGACACATGCACTCTTTTTTTTTCAACGATCACGTATTGGTCACCTGAAAGATGTTGGTTCACAGAGTTGTAGAGATCTTCCAAATACTGATAAATTTTATTACACAATATCAAAACACATTTATTTTTATTGCTACTGGTGTCTCAGAAAAATCTTTAAATGTAAAGATAGGGAAGCTGTAAAGATTATAATGGTACATTAAAGTTTTCTGATTCTTATTTTGTAAGATCTCAGGCATTATCATTGACAATATCCTGTCAGTTGTTTTTTTGGAAGTGGCAAGTCAGGGTCATTTTGGGGGGGAAATATACATCAAATAGTGTGAATAAACTTAGTTTATTCATCAGTCATTGTTTCATTTGAATGTATTTTATTTATATTTAATTTAATTAACTAATTTATTTATTTTTGAGAGAGAGTCTCATTCTATTGCCCAGGCTGGAGTGCCATGGCATCATCACAGCTCACAGCAACCTCAAACTCTTGGGCTCAAGAGATCCTCTTGCCTCAGCCTTACCTATAGCCGGGAACACAGGTGCCAGCCACAATGCTCAGCTAGTTTTTATTTATTTAGTAGAGTTGGGGTCTTATTCTTGTTCAGGCTGGTCTCGAACTCCTGAGTTCCTGCGATCTATCTGCTTTGGCCGCCCAGAATGCTATGATTACAGTCAGTTATTACTTTAAGTAAAAGGAGCATTCCATTAAAAAAGTGGATTGTGTGGCTGATGATTCAAGCAATAATGTCACTGATTCTCCTTGAGACAGTCCTCATATTTTGAAAGGCACAAGCAGAATTTTTGTGTGTTTTCCTTTTTGTCACACTGATCATGGAGAAAGAAGAGTCTCATAGAATGGAGATTTAGTGAAATAAATTATTATCTATAGCTTCAACAAGGACAGTCTTAAGTAAAACTGGAAAATTTTTTTTGCATTGGAAATGTGTGGCAATAAAGAATATGACAACTAGAGATTACTAGTGCTCACTTGAGACAACTAATTGAGTTATGCTAATGCACCAGGAGATTTGCCCACCACTATTTTTGTACCTTGAAGGCAGATGTCAATGCCTAAAGAAAGCTGATAATATCTCAGAATTATTATGGAAACACTTTTTTTTAAACAAGTGAACAGTTTATTAAGAATTAAATAGAGGTATGATGTGATAGAGTACAAGCAAGACACTCAAGATAGGTATAACAGTACTACTCACACAAAAACTTAAATTTCACCTCAAAAAAAATCACAAGACAAAAGAGAAAGCAATTTCACTGTTATAAAATAAGATATTTCATGCAAAGTATTAACTCTGCCCCCCCAAAGCCCAACCTCCCAACAAACAAAAAACTATCTGG
>CAUYRH010074542.1:0-13503 GCA_963574655.1 Perodicticus potto
GCATCACAGCTCACAGCAAACTCCAATTCCTGGGCTCAAGCGAGTCTCCTGCCTCCGCCTCCCAAGTAGCTGGGACTACAGGCGCCCGCCACAACGCCCAGCCATTTTTTGGTTGCAGCCATCATTGTTGTTTGGCGGGCCCAGGCTGGATTTGAACCCGCCAGCTTAGGTGTACGTGGCTGGCACCTTAGCCTGTTGAGCCACAGGCGCCGAGCCAGATTGAACATTTTCAATCAGTCTATCTTGAAGTTAACTAATTCTCTCCTCTGTTATATTGATTTTGAAAGAAAGCCATGTTACTGATTTTTTAAATTCCCATTATTACATTTTTCAGTTCAATAATTTATAGTCATTTCTTTTTTATAGTTTCTGTATCTTTACTAAGAACTTCTACCTTCACAGTCACTTCAAGAATATCTTCCCCTACTTCATGATGAATGGTTACAATTCCTGTTTGAGAGTGTGATAGTTCCACTATTCCGGTCATCTCAGGTAGGGATTTATGAATTTTCTACCAGCCTTGAGTTTTGTGGAGATTTTCCAGTTTTTGTATGTCATGTAATTTTTGATTAGATCCAGAATTTTATAAATATTATGTTATGAGATATAAGTTTTGTCATATTCTTCAGAGAATATTGACATGTTGTTTTAGTAGCAATGCAACCTAGTTAGGTTTAGGTGAAAGTCTTAATCTGTTTTTCATAGGCTGTAGTTTAGATGTCAACCTAGTTTTCAAAACTTATACAGTGCCATTTGTGCCAGTCTGGGATCTGGCCAGTGGTTAAAACAATAGTCTGAGAGCACACCTTGGCTCAGTGCCAACCCTGTGCAGTTCAGAGGGTGATTCAGGGATCTCTTCCTACAGATCCCCTCTCTCTAGGACATTACCCATACTCTCCTATCTAAGAGATCTTTTTCCCAGTTCCTACACGCTCTTATGTTAAAACTTTTATGTCCCAAGTTGTCACACACTTCCCGTGACTAGGTAGGTCTACATCAACTGTAAGGTGGTGAGAGAACTCCAAGAGAGAAGAATAACTGGAATTTCTCTCATCTTCTTTGAACCACAGGGACTTCTTTTCCACATTCTTTTGGTATGAGAGAAGGATTTTATCTCACCGTTTAGGTGTCTTTGGCCACTGTTGCTAATATTGCTGTAGAAGTCCAGCTTCATAACTGTGCCTGTACAGGGCTTGGGCTGGCAGAATGTTTCTTGAAAGTGGAATTTTCCCACTATTCTGGGGCCCCCTTTCCTCTTCCTTGGCTAGAAAAAGAGAGAGAATTTCTCGGACATTTTTTTTTCTCTGTACTCACACTGATTTGGTATACCTTTAAACTTCTGACTGGTCACCTGGAAGAATGAAATAAAAACAAGAAAGTCAAGGCTGTATTGGTTATTTTTTGAAGTTTTATTTATTCACTTTCAAATATGCTTCGGGGTTCTCAGTTAGTGGCTTATGTATTTTTTCCAGAGCTTTTAGTTGTAATATGTAGAAGAAAGAGAGGGGAGTGTATTTATTCCAACTTAGTTGGAAATTCAACCCTAAAAATTGAAGTTTAAAAAGTTTAGGAATAAGTTTTCATGAATCTTACCCAAAATATTCAGTGTTACAGAATCATTAGCATTCTGATAAATTAGGGTTCTGACATTTAAGAAAACTAAAAAATAGCTGCAAAGAACATTTAATCGTTTTTTCTTATTAGACTATTTTTTACTTAACTGGATATTTTCAAGTTATCCTGTTTCAGTTCTTCTCATGCATTAAATGACTTCATCACTCATTGACATATCAAGAATTTTAAGTGTTCTGTTTTACAAATGGTTCAGTTGGACTATTTATGAATAAATGTGATTGTTTGGCATTTCTACTACAAAATGTAAAGATCTCTTAATCTTTATATATAATTCTCTTCCTAAGTGAAATGACTCCTTAAATGTTAAAGATTTTAGTCTCATTTAATAATAAATTCCTTCCCAGCAAAAATGTTTTTAACACCTATAATCCATTAATAAAATTATATAATAGGATCTATGTGCTTTATGTACAACTTATAAATTTTAAAATGCACTATGACAAACTGACCATAATACTATCACCAATGGTGCACTAAAGTAGTTTTAATAATAAAAGGGAATAACTTTACTTTGAATAATTATCGTTCTTTTTTTATTAATTAAATCATAGGTGTGTACAATAATGCAATCATGGGGTACAATGTGCTGGTTCCATATACAGTCTGAAATATTTTCACCGAACTGGTTAACTTAACCTTTATGGCATTTTCTTAGTTATTGTGTTCAAACCCTTATACTCTACATTTGGTAAACGTCACCTGTACTCTTCTGAGATGCACCCTAGGTGTGGACCCACCCATCACCTTCCCTTCACCTTTCCTCCCCCTCCCTTCCCCTCCCTTGCCCCCTTCCCCATATTCTTGTACTGAGATTGGGTTATAGTCTTCGTATGAAAGCTATAACTTAGTTTCATATAATTATCATTCTTACCTATAAATTTCTCCTCTTCTAGATTCCCATAAATATTTAAATCTTGATATTGAAAATTAATTTTAAAAACAACTTTCTCTATTCTTACATTTACTGTCATTCTGAGAAAGGTATTTCAGCTTCTCCATTATAAAACTGAAATATCTTCCACCATTTTACCCAATTCTTGCTAGCATTAATTGAGGGTAAAATATTTATAAAACTGATAGGCATGGTAGTTTATAATCACTAGGGCTTAAAATGTATTATCATCTCTCCATACCACCACTATATCTTCTGATATCAAATTCACCCACTGTCAACAGATCACATTTGTGTTACTCTTTGTATTCAGGGCTGCCCAAGTATGTCCCTAGGACCAAGTAGGGTTCTATCATCTAGATTCTCCTCAAGTGTTCTTCCTTTTAAATGTATTGGATGGACAAGGTTACTGATCTGCTGTGTCAGTTTCTAGTGACCAGCTGTTCAATGGTAGTAAAGTTATACTAACAAGATTTGCATTGATGATTGTTTTGGGAGAAGCATGAGACAGTATAGAAAAACTATCCCCCAAACTGAGATGGTGTCAAGGTACCAAAGAATGACTCAGACAAGTACAGCTTGACAAGATAGATGAGTTTATTAGAGGTTACTGACGCAGGGCACTCCTGGACAGCATAGGCATTCTCCAGGGAGTAAAACCACACTTCCCACCCTCTCTGAAGTGCCTTAAATTTCCCTAGCAAAAGATGTGAATTTTTTTTTCCTTCTCAGCATCATTGCATGTGTACAGGCTAAACAGATTCAGTGCGTGCAGTACAATCATCATGTGCCATCATATGTACAACCCGGGCTTTGTTAATAGTATTATAATTCTCCCTAAGGCAAGAATTTTAGTATTACAATTAGCTGAAGAGTCCTATAGGACAGCAAAAGTGGTCACAGGCAGTGGGCAGCAGCTCACAAGGCAGTATTTAGGGATGCCGTCAAAGCCTTGTGGTTTCTCTTGGTATTTTCCTTTCCATGGTAAGCCAATGCTTTCTGTGAACCGTTAGGTGTCAGCTTTCCCCAGTGGGGAACCATTCTCTTTTCTCTATGTTTCATAGATGTAAAAGGAATTCATGCATTCAGTATGTATGTCCTGAGATCCAACTATATGCCAAGAACTATGTTAAGATCTGAAAATCAAAAGGGAAAAAAATGCCTAACCACATATTTGTGGGGAAAGTCAAAAACCTCTGAATTAGACTGTAAGCTCTGTCAGAGTAGGACTTCATCTCATTCATTTTAATGTTCTCTGCACTGAGCAGAGTTTCTATATATGATAAGGTAGTACGTACTTCTTGTTCAATGATTGCATGAACCAACAATTGGAATACAGTTCTAACAGTGCTGTGATGAAAGGATGTCAACTTTAATCATAATTCACCAGGCAAACTCTTATTCTATCAACCAAGGCAGAGTTTCCTTATGATTTCATTAGAGAAATAGCTCCACCTTTGTATTCTTAAAGACTTTTTTGCATTCATCGAAGTATTCACACAACAAATATGTGTTGGATAACTCCTCATGAGTTTCATGAGTATTTGATTATGTGTCTGCTCCTGTCTTCACCACTGTCTTCCCCTTTAATCCACCCTTTCCACATTCACTAGCAGGGGCAGGTGAATGTTTCCTCTCTCTCTTTAACAGCTAATAACTGACACTTCACAGAAATTACATAGAGTTGAATGAATTAAAATTTTGAGTTAACTTTCATGGCTAAATTTTGTTTTCAAGTAACATCATCTTTAGGACACCCCAGACAATGCTTTTAATCTAAATTAAGAGTTCACATGTATTCCTATTACAATTTTTTGATAACAACTGAAATCTCTTTCCCATTTCTGTTTTCTTCCTGGCACCCTATGCTGATAGACAAACAGACACATAGTAGAGCTAAATACTGCTATACCCACCTATTCTAAAGTACTGTTTTAATTTATTAAATTTTTTCAAGTAAGTCATAGCCTTTCTATTAAAAAACATATGTAATTCAATAGTAAAGAGTGAAATATCTCTACTATAATCAGGGACAAGAACAAAACCACTTGGCTCCTCTCAATTCCATGGCAAAGTATTGATGGATCCCAATGGAACACAATTTGAAAATCATTATCTGAAGAAATAACAGTGCTAGTAATCAGCTGTGAAGAATGTCCCATTGACTATTGCCAAGGAAATCTATATTTTCTTCAGCTCCTCTCATTTTCTTCTATGTAAAAATTTCATCTAAACAACATGCTGTCATTGCACCCAACAAAAATCACAAATCCTATTCTTTCTTTGTTACATTTTGGTTAAAATAGTGAGAGTCAGAGGTCTGACATATAACAAGAAAAGAATTAATAATCTTACCTGCCTTGAAAGCAGCTGCTCTCTTAGCAGATCAGGAGACTGTCGTGGAAGCAGAGAGGGGCACAACTCTGTAGATTTGCCTAAACCCACCTGCTTGATAACGGTTTCTGCAAGTATGTTTCAGTAAGATATTGTTAATCCCAGTCACATCTATTCTCTTTCTAATTGTTTGTTTTAATCCACATGGCTCAGTGTTCTCCCCTCTAAGCACTCTATAGAAATACATAAACAGGGATAAGTTAAACTCCATTGTCTAAGATGGTAGTAGAAAATACATTAAATGAGTTGGAAATAGAGATGTGGATTAAAATATATACATATTTAAAAGTGTTTTAATCTTTTCAATATTTCTGACTAAGACTGGTTTATAGGATCAGCTTATATTTTGATGTCCTCTGTAATTCATAATTCATTTTTATCAGTATCTTTTCTCTCCACTTAATTCTTTCTTGACTCCATGTTGACCCAGTTCCTAGGACTGAGTTTCTTTCTTATTTACTACTCATGTCCTGCTTTCCTGAGAACATAAATGCAACTTCAGGTCCAGTCCCCGGGAATATATCTCTTAGTATTTCCACTCCTAACCCCTCCTGTGTGTCCATTCTCGAGCTAACACAGGCTCTAGATATTTGGGGAGATGTATTCACACTAATTCATCAAAATGTATTCTTATACTATGTGCATGTTTCCTTACTATGTTGTAGTTAACAAGATTTTTATTTAAAAAATTATAAACAAACAAAACCACAAAACACCAGACAAAAAAAGAGTTAAACAAAAAAATCAAGGGTTTGAAAATATGTCACAGGGAACAAGATTTATGAGTTTAAAATCTAGGGCTGAGGGATTCTGATAAGAGCAACTCAGAGTGGTTGAGTAGATCATTGGCTGCCAAAGCTCTGTGTGTGTGTGTGTGTGTGTTTTGGTTAGGGAAAGTGGAAAAAGAAAAATTGTTCTAGGGACAGCTAGAGAGCTAGGAAGTGTCCAGAAATGATGAGTTTACCCCTTTATTTAAAAGTAGGAATGATTTTATAAAAGGTTACCCAGTACTTTTCTTATGCAAAGCTTCCATGTTACTCTGGCAACTCTAAGCATGCCATCATGCCTGAGTTTCTCTTACTGTGTCCATAACTGTCTAACCAGTATTTCTGGGCAACAGAATAAAGACCATTTCACAACAGTGCCTTCTGAAGAATCAGCCTCTTTCAGGGTATTTGTAGGCCCTGCAGCCCCTCTTGGCCCACACTTCTTGTGTCCTCATACTGACCCCAGTAGACCTAAATCTGCAAACTTTATGGCAATGTCAAATGTTTTTACAAATAATATAAATGTTTCTGTTCTCCAGTGCTGAGGCAGGCTATTAAATGTATTCACTGCTATTATTTAAAGTTCATCCTGGCCAGACTCCTTTGGTACACTAAGAAGAGAAAATTCAGAGAATGAAAGGGTTACTAGCAATTTTCATGGATCAGGAAAGTAATTTAAGTAATACATCTGGAAGACAAAAGTAAAATTTACCTATAGATTAATTACAACATGATGAAACAATGGACTGAATAACCCTAGTCTACATAAACTATGCTGTTCTTGGTCAAATTGTAGTTCTTTTTCCTTTAGGATATTCTGAAGTTTTTATGAGCCACAATTTCCTAAATATTGTTTTCATTTGCTTGTTTGCAGATTTAACTCATATTCACACAGAAAGGGATACAATATTATAATTGAATAATTATAATTATTGAATTCATTTTGAATTCATTTTATTTCAAACTAGGGATGGGCAAACCACAGAAGTTATTGGTAGTCTCTGATTTATCTTTCCCAAAGGACAAGGAATTGCTAAATGTCAAATTCTTGTGACTACCAATTTTAATTTTTAAAGTAGAGTAGTATTTGATCACTTTGATTACTGAAAGTTAGGTTCTAAAAATGGTTAGAAGTGTTTGAAGCATCATAGCTACACTTTTTATTCTAAACCCATGCTAAAGAAAGTGAATTAGTCACCAATTTTCATTAAGGTGCTAGGGAAACATAGATGAAAACATTGTTCCTAGACTCATCATCTGTTGTTCCTGAAGTGGTTCATTGTCTAATCTGGGATATAGAAATATATACAAGTAAATACAGTTCAGAGTCATGAGGGCTGTAATAGAAGAATGATCAAAATACAGGAGAATAAAGAAATGCAGGACACAAAAAAGTCATGCTTGAGTTGGGCTTTAAAGAATGAAGAAGAAGAGTACATAAGAGGTGAGGGCATGAATGAACATGTGCAGCTGGGGTAAAATAAGTGGGTGTGAAAGCATGGTATGATGGGGACTGAACATGGTTAAAATACAACTGTCTTGGCCGGGTGCGGTTCTTCATATCTGTCATCCTAGCACTCTGGGAGGCCAAGGCAGGAGGGTGAGCTCAGGAGTTTGAGACCAGCTGGAGAAAGAGAGAGACCCCACCTCTAGTAACAATAGAAATATTAGCCAGCCATCATGGCAGGTAGCTGAAGTCCCATCTTCTCTGGAGGCTGAGGCAGCAGGATTGCTTGAACCCAGGAGTTTGAGGTTGCTGTGACCAGGCTGATGCCACAGTACTCTAGCCTGGGCAATAAAGTGAGACTCTGGCTCAAAAAAAAGTTTTATATATATATATATATGTAACTGACTTTATATCTTATTTGTAGATAATAGAAAATAAATAAAGAGTTTTAAAAGAATGTGAGGATCAGATCTATATTTTAGAAGGATAGTGAAAGTGGTGTAGGCAATGGACTCATTAAAGAATAGACCAAGAGACATGAAAATATATAATAATAAAATTGACTATTATATGTAAGATATTTTCAATATTAAATAGTTCATATCAAAGGCTGACTTATATGTGTGCAATTAAATTTTATAAATGCTTTGAAAAATAATCATTTGACAAACACTTATTTGATACCTACCACAGTCATTGAAAACAGAAACATATAAGGATGTGTATAAAGAGTTAACAATAGCAATGTTTACCACAAAGTTACTTATACTGTATAAGTACTGTATAGCTCCTTTTATTTTATGGAACTCAATTGTGCATTGTAAATGTAATCCATTTGAATTTATACTTATAACTATAAAATCCAGAAGTGATCAAAAGAAACAAAAATCTATTTTTTATTTTATACATACATAAATATATAGTATGTATATATGTATATATGTCATTTATTCTTAGAAGACACATGACTTTTTGTATATTATCCCTCTTTTACAAAATACCAGTTAAAAATTTCCATAATTCTATCACTTAAGTATAAATCCATTATATCATTGTTATAGCATATATGTATTTGTGTAATATGTATTTATTATGAGCATACGTGTTATAATTATGGTGCAATGCATTAAATTATCCATATAGTTTAAAATTATGCAGTAAAAGAACATTTGAAGATATGTAAATTGTTCGTGTGTTATTAAAGTTTTATAAAATATATGCAATATATGTAAAAGTACATATTACATATGCAATAGAACGAAATACTAAAAGTGTATATATGACAATGCAGTGGTTATAACTAGGTAATGATATCATGGGTGATTTGTATTGTTTTCTGTATATTTTCAATGGTGAACTACATATTTTTGTAAAGAGAAAAAAAGTTTTTAAAAAGGAGAGAGTCAAAACTCGTTCATCCTTTTATGAAATTGCAAAGACCAATAAAAACATGCACCAAATTATTCTATGGTCTATGTTATGATCTATGTGTGTTTGTCAGTGTTTGAATTGATTACTACACTATATATTGCTTATAAATCTTATGAACTTGGGAAATAATTATAGATATTTGACTCTTAGCTTTGGGTATGTTATTTCTGCATATCTGAATGTTATATTCATATTACACTAGGGTCTGAATTTCTTGCAGTTCTTGGATAGATGTCCTCACCCAAAATTCAGAATTCATGAGGCACCAATGTAAACAAGGTGCACTCGTAGTTTAAATGCACACATGGAGTTAACTTAGCCTGTGATGTTGACTTTTTTTTAACAGTATATCAGTAAATTCGGAGCTAAATTATTTCTAATTTAATTTTAACGCTTCTAATAAAACTTAGAGCACAATAAATTTAAGGTAGCACAATTATAATAAACTGTGATGATAAAAAATGTATTTTGCATGAAATACAGATTTGTGACCACTTACTAATTAGAAAATAAATTTCTACTGGGATGTAGTAAACAATATTGTACTGTATAGCTCCTTTTGTTTTATGGAACTCAGTTGTGCATTGTAAATCTAAGCTATTTGGATTTCTTACAGGTAGTTGTCAAATACACTTTAAAAACAGAAAAAGAGAAAAGCATTTAAATTTGGTACCACCAGGATACAATTTGTACTTTAAGTAGTTTTAATTGAAAACTTGCTTTGGAATGCATTCATTGAGCATGTAACTGGTTATTGTGGATTATTTTCCTATGTTTTTAAATGTATTATGCAATGTGTGGTATATGGCTCTCTGTAATGATTTTAGAGGACACTCACTATGGATTTTAAATTTACAAAAACAGATTTTGTTAGAGAAGGCAGAGCAAGATGGCTAAACAGAAAGCACCAGGCATAGTCCCTTCACGTGAATACCAAATTCAATAACTATGCACTCAAGCAGTCACATTCAGGAGAACTAAAAATCTAATGACTGATCATGCTACATAGTTTTACCTTATATCAAAGGAAAAAGCACTGAAGAGGAAAGAAAGGGAAGTCTTGCATTGCCGTGCCATCCCTCCTCCATCCCCAGGCAGTGCTACACCAGCACCAGAAGAGAGAGAATCTGAGTACCCCCAGGGAGTAAGAATGAAATGGTTGTGGAACCTTTAGTTGAAATTCAAGGCACCCTGTCGCAAGGAAATACAACACAGAGCAGGATTCTGCCTAGGCCCACAGAGGAGGCATTTAGGCCATTTTTGGTTGCAGCCATCATTGTTGTTTGGCGGGCCCGGGCTGGATTCGAACCCGCCAGCTCAGGTGTACGTGGCTGGCCCCTTAGCCTGTTGAGCCACAGGCACCGAGCCAGAGGAGGCATTTAGACCAGCTAGTTCAGAAGGAAATCCTCTGCCCCCAACTCCAGCAAGCTGAGCTCAGAGAGTGAGGAAAGAGTGAGAGACTTTGCCTGGTACTCCAGAGAATTCTCCTAGATCTTACCCAAGTCCACCATGATGGTACTTCCAGGAGCCTGCAAGAGTCACAGCATTACTAGGTATGGAGTACCTCTAGTGATGAAACGACTTTAGTGACCAAAGATTTTGATCATAGCTTTCTTAAGAAGGACAGGTTCAAACAAGCCCAGAATGTGAAGATTAAAATAAATACCGAATTCTTCAATGCCAAGACATCAATGAACATTTACAAGCATCAAGAATATCCAGGAAAACATGACCTCACTAAACAAACTAAGGTACCAATGATCAATTCTGGAGCGATGGTGATATGTGACTCTTCAGACAAAGAATAATTCAAAATAGCTATACTGAAGAAGTTCAGTGAACTTCATGACAACACAGAGAAAGAATTCAAAGGCCTATTAGAGAAATATAACAAAGAGATTGAAATGATAATAAAAAATCAAGCAGAAATTCTGGATTTTAAGAATTCAGTTGACAAACTGAGAAATGTATCAGAGCTTCTCAATAGCAGAATTTTCCAAGCAGAGAAAGAATTAGTGAGCTTGAATTTAGGATATTTGAAAATACATAGTCAGAAGAGAAAAAAGAACAAAAAAGAATGAAGCGCACCTATAGTAATGTTAAAAATACCCTCGAAAGGTAAAGGTAAAGTTATTGGCCTTAAAGAGGAGGTAGAGAAATAGATTAGAGAAAGAAATAATAACAGAGAACTTTCCAAACCTAGAGAAAAATATCAATATTCAGGTACAAGAAGGTCATAGAACACCAGCAAGATTTAACTCCCAAAAAAGATTACCTCAAGGCATTTAATAATCAAACCCCCAAAGGTCACAAATAAAGAAAATGCTCTAAAGGAAGAAAGAATAAAATAACATAGAATGGAGCTCTAATACATCTGGCAGCAGGCTTCTCAGTGGAACTCTGGAACCTTACCTGCCAGGAGATAGTGCCAAGATATATTCCAAGTACTGAGGGATTTAAAGAGAGAGAGAGAGACAGAGAGAGAGACAAACCTTAACCTTAGAAAATTGTATGCTACACAAATCTCCTTCAAATATGAAGGAGAAAGAAACAAATAAACAAAATAAACAAAAACTGAGAGATTTCATCAACACTAGACTGGTCCTATAAAGAATGCTAAAAGTTCTTCAATCTGAAAGAAAGGGGTGTTAACAAATGATAAGAAATCATCTGAAGGTTATACTACTAACAGGTAATAGTAAGTACACAAATATAAAATTTTTTATTGCTGCACTTTTGGTGCACGTATCACTTATGTCTTGAGTAGGAAGACTAAAAGATAAACCTA
Organism: Perodicticus potto; assembly: GCA_963574655.1. Classification (NCBI taxonomy): domain Eukaryota; kingdom Metazoa; phylum Chordata; class Mammalia; order Primates; family Lorisidae; genus Perodicticus; species Perodicticus potto. Next base: position 11,355 of record CAUYRH010074542.1, read on the forward strand.
TCACAGTAGCTACAACACTTTGAACAATAGTATGAAAAGATATGGATGGAAGCAACAAAAATTAAAAAGCACGGGAGGATGGAGTTCGAGGGTAGAATTTCTGTTAGATTTCTCTTTACCTGTTTATTTGCTTATCAGCAGAGTTTTCATATGTTTAAAATAATTGTTATGAAATGATTTTTGCAAGCCTCATGATAACTTCAATATTAAGGATGTGAAAGGATGTGAAAGATTTCTATAAAAAGAACTATGAAACTCTAAGAAAAGAAATCACTGAACATGTCAACAAATGGAAAAACATACCATGCTCATGGTTGGGAAGAATCAACATTGTTAAAATGTCCATACTACCCAAAGCAATATACAATTTTAATGCAATTCCTATTAAATCTCCATTGTCATATTTTAAAGATCTCAAAAAAATAAGACTTTGTTTTATATGGAATCAGAAAAAGCCTCAAATAGCCAAGACATTACTTTGCTAAGTTTCTTATTGGAGGGTCTATCCAACACTGCCAAAGGGGTGTCAAAATCTCCAAGTGTTATGGTGCCGGAGGAAGTCAAGTTGCTCATGCCTGTTCGAATCTCTCTTATAAATTGAGGTGCATTCTGGTTGGGTGCATAAATGTTAATAATTGAAATCTCATCATGTTGAGTGTTACCCTTAACAAATATGAAGTGACCATCCTTATCTTTCCCATACTTTTGTTGGTTTAAAGCCTATTGTATCTGTAGATAAAATTGCAACACCTGCTTTTTCATTATTTCCATTTGCCTGAATTATAGATGATCATCCCTTCACCCTGAGTCTATATGTATCTTTTGAGGTAAGATGAGATTGTTGTATGCAGAAGATATCTCGTCTAAGTTTTGTATCTAGTCAACCAACCTGTGCCTCTTTAGAGGACAATTAAGCCATTCACATTAATTGAAAATATTGAAAATCCTGAAAATATTGATAATCCTTTTTAAAAGCCCAGTAGACATTTTTAATTCTCTTGGCACCATAGAAGTTGGAATTTGATCAAAAGTTTCTCAGTGAGTTTAGTGGTTGAGGATTGTGTTAGTCATTATGGAGGATAGGTCTGAGAATATCCTGGAGAGCTGTTTTAGTTATGGCAAATTTCTTCAACATGTGAATGTCATTAAAGTATTTGATTTTTCCATCATAAATTAAACTCAGTTTCCCTGGATACAGGATCCTGTGTTGAAAGTTAGTTATTTTGTTTTAGATGGTTAAAGGTCAACAACCACCCTCTTCTAGGTTGAAAGGGTTCAGCAGAGAGATCTGCAGTCATTCTAATATTCTTCCTCTTGTAGGTTATGGTTTTCATACGTCTGGCTGCTTGCAGAATGTTCTCCTTCATATTAACTTAAGTTCCTTATAATGTGTCTGGAAGATGCTTTATTTGGGTTGAATTGTGCTGAGGTTGTGAAACTTTCTGCTATGTGAATTTCAGAATCTCTTGTCATGTTTGGGAAGTTGTCCACAATTATCTCTTGAAGTGGAGCACCTTGGCCTTTCAAAGCAACCTTGTTGCCTTTGGGAAATCCTATAAGGGGAATATTAGTTTTCTTTGAATTATCCCAGAGCTCTCTGAGAGAATGATCTATTTTTGCTCTCCACTTCTCTTCCTCCTTTAGCTTTTGGGACCATTCAAAAGGTTTGTCTTCAATGTCAGAAATCCTTTCTTCTACCTTCTCCCTTCTGTTACTGATGGATTGTACTGTATTTCTCAGATCTTTGAGGGCTGCAAGTTCTTGCCTCAATGTGTGAAAATCTTTGGTAATTTTGTCTTTGAATTCATTGAATTGTTGAGATAACTTTTGAAATGCTTCTTGAATTTCTAATTACAACTTTACCTCCATTCTGTTAATCTCATTTGCAATCCAAGTTCTGAACTTGATTTCTGACATCTCAGCCATTTGTTTATGAATAGTGTGTCTGGTGTGTCTGCCTTGTCATTCTTTGGGGGAGTTGATCTACTTTGATTTTTCATGTTGCCAGAGTTTTTCTGCTGATTCTGCCACATGCTTATTTTTCACTGTTTGGTAGATGAACAGCTAAAGTGAAATGGAACTGGGGGCTCCTGGTGTAGTGATTAACCAGCCCTTTGCTCAAAATCTGGGACTGTGACTGCAAGTTTTC